>JAAAKL020009242.1:0-15247 GCA_010016065.2 Carybdea cf. marsupialis auct. non (Linnaeus, 1758)
GGTCCAAAAAACAGCCTTATTGGGAACTGCAAGAATTATAAGGAAAGTGATGGACATTTAAGATAACCCTCTTGGCCTTTGGCTGCTAGTTGTGGCTCGCCCAGAGGAAAATATTCAGCAATACCAACAGCCTGTGCGAAAGCTTTAAAACCGATAATAATAATAATAATATGTATAATAATAATCATAACATAAGAACTGAGAATAATTGATTGAAGATATAACATCTCCCTCGATTTCGAGAGGAGACTGAGTTTTTCATTTCGGACACTAGCAACACTTGGGCATAAATCTTCTTTTTTAAGAACGTGCCTATGCACTGTTTCGCTTTCTTGTATTTTACTTTTCATGTTTCTTATTTTGAAGTCGAATGTTTTTATTTTAAAGAGCTTGATATGCTTTCCCCTTAAATCAGACATTATAAAGGTGTACTCCAATACCTACTAATCATATCCCCCCTCAGAGCTTTCAATTGGCAGTGATATCATCAATCTTGTTAAAAATACTCACGCTAGACCACAAGTCGTCACTTCCTATACGGTAAAGAGTTTAATCAAATACATTAACTTATTTGAAATTAAGAAAAGAACAAGCAAGGGGCGGAGCTACGGAGAAGCATGGAGAGGGATAAATGCCTCATAATTTTCTACAAATATGGTAATTTGCATTCTTCAAAATATGGCACAAGCTTTCGGATCTTCATCTAGTAGGCAGTTCCTTCTTCGGAATCTTTTACTCGTTGAAGATTGCTTCCAATAAACTTGTTGTGAATGTCCTCCGTCTAGGCCAGTTGCCTACTTCCCACGATCTAGACGAGATGACAAATGTCTCCCTAAGAACAGACGGCGCGTCAATCTTCACTTCGCCCGCCCCATTTTTCCTACTTGTACAATATATCCCAATGCTTTTGTAACAGGCTAAAAATTATGTTTATATTTTGCCCTCTTTAATGTAAACGTAATGCATCTCAGATGTGTTACATAGAAATATTTTCTCTTTTTCGATATTTGCTTTTTAACTGGCTTTACGAACAAATTGAATATCTCTTCTACGGCATCTATCTTTATACTTAATGCCACTGACAGTCAACACACACATATGTGTTTCAGCTAACTGACTAAGGTGAATCACGATCATAGAGAACACTATTTATGTAACGCCCATATTAACTCATAGTCCTTAGCTGGTGAACATAGATGTTTTAAGGGGACTAATGGGACAATCAGAGGAATAAAGTATACTGTCATCATGATTCAATTGGCTCAGTTGGCAGAGCTCACGTCCGGAATGCGTGATTTACAGGTTCGAATCCTCTTGGTGACAGCTGCTCTATTTCCCTTGTATCATTTAAATGTACTCTGTTTTTAACGATGGTTTATCAATGCTGTAGCAACTAAAAACCCAGCCAAACCAGACAGAGGTTTGATTTATTTAAAATACTCCCTGCCATCGCATTACGGTTTTGTGCTGTCTTGCACGATACTTATAATACATTATAAATTTTTATTTACACAGTTCCAATGAAAGTTAACGTTGCAAGCCAAACAATTGGAAAGAGGGAGATTTCTTTGCTGTTAGAGAACTTAGCTGATATCATAGGAATAAAAACTATCAATATTGTTGTATATGGGGGCCCATCTCATTTTCGGCAGGTGATTTTCATTGGCAGTAGAAACGTGGTCAGAATCAATGGATTACTCCCAAATACCAGATACCAATTTTCGCTAACAATCAAATGTCACCAAGGAATCAGTCCCCACGGCTCCTTCCAAGTAAAGACTTTAGAGGACGGTAAGGTACTTTTAAAAGCATTTTATGATATTGTCAACCGTCGATGTTAGTTAAAATGCGGGGAGTCAATTTTTTTTGTCCCCGGAAATGGTTTAAAAATTTACATGGTAAGTGGCTTCATTCTGTAGCCATTATACAGAAGGTATGTTATGATAATTAAGCAGGCGAGATAGGTGAACTTTGAATACCGCAAGCATTCATTAAGGTTACCTATAGTAGCTGACTCAAAAGACGTCTTTAAAAATCACACAATGCAATATGGGATGGCAGGAAGATTTCCATCAATGCGCCATACACAGAGTCTTTTTTGTTTGTTTGACTTAAGGTGACGCTAAACACTCAACAAATGCTGTTAGTAATACTATGACTTTATTGCCAGAGAAAAAATCATTACTCATGATGTAGGACTGTAGGTATTCCATAAATAGATATTGAGGTTTCATTACATGTAAAGTTTCCTTCATAAAATATCGTATGTTCTGTTAAAAAATATTTCATGAGTATTAGGTATAGAATTAAACAAGGTAAAACCTCATTTTTTCAATCATTCAAACAAAAATGTAGAGCGGCGTATCCTTTATTGGGAATATGGCCTATTTTTGTATTAGCATATTTGTTAGGTGTTTTGACAGAAAATTGATAAAACTTGATCAGAATAATAACATAAGGTATTTATGTGCTCTTCTGAAGAGTCGTCAAGGTCTTCCTTGTTATGCTTTTCCTCAGGTACTGCATCTTCAATGTTAACAATGATGCCTGTGGGGCCCTTTTCTGTTTAATCGTTCGCAGCCTATATCATCTTGACTTAGAGTCATCAAATTCTCGAAGTTATAATTTATCATTACACAACAAACCTCCTTCTTTCAAACACGCTATTTAGTCAAAATTGGCATGTTTCACTTTGCCACAAACACGAAAAAGATTTCTGATCATACTAAGGCTCATAGATTAAAATGCCGTACCACAGAGCCAGATAGCTACGTTTTGCTGGCAGTAGGAATATACGTATATTATAGTAGTATACAATTTTTATATACTACTACAATGTTAATGTTTAACTCATCGAAAGATTCAAAAATTAAAGGCAAAAAAGTCTAGCTTCAGATAATATCTGATACATAAATTTTACTTTTGGTTGCACCTAAAGCTGTACCTTAATACAGAAACAAATTTTTGTCGGCTTGATTAATTTTATCAGTAATATGGCACTTATTAGCATCCGAAGCACAAACTATATTTACTTTATTCGCTGTGAAAACCCATTACAAGTTTTTATGCAGTCAATGTAGTGTTAAACAAGCAATATTCGCTTTTATTGACCGCAATATGCGTACGAGAACTGAAGTTTTACAGCCTTGCCGTCTTCTCTTGATATAAAATATTTGATAGCTTTGCCTTTCGGTAGGAAATTTCTGATGTGATATTTTGCTTGCCATGCTAACATTCCAAATTCTTGTGATCCAACTTTTTCAACAGTAGTTTTCCCGAAGCTATAAAGCTGTTCTTTCATCAAATAACCAAATATTCTCTTCATTGTAATATTGCCCTGCGATGAATCTTTGAATCTTTGAGAAGGTCAACTGTCTTTCTCCTAAGAAATAAACCAATAACGTGACCCGAGCTTTCCAGCTAATCATTGATGGCTTTGATAGTAGAATCTGAACAATCTTCTGCCTGTTGTTGGATTATCTTTCTTGTAACTGGTTATCTCTGCAACCGTTTCAATACTTCCCACTAACAATCCTGCTCCTTCAAGTCATCTGAAAGTTTCCACTAGGTTGCCGCTTGAAGCTGGAAAACCAATCTTTGATAACTTTATGAAAGGAGTCCCCCACTGGCCTTTCTACCTTCTGATGATTGTGCCTCAACTCCTAAACGTCTTGTAGCTCAGTTGTTTGAACACCCTTTTTACGTGATGTAATTTAAAACTTCGGCATTTATTTTGCAAGGAAAAACTTCCTCTTAGAAGTCACTTCGACAAAATAACGGCCATTTGAGACTGTTTACAGAATCAAGAACGCAAGATATCTTACATATAATATGATAGATATATAGTAATATAATAAACAAGAACATGTCTGTGTGTAAGCGGAATAGGCGGTCACACCGCTTTGCCTATCATGGTGAAACTTTTAATGGACACTCTCCTGGACCAGGGTTGGGTTACTAGCGGGTTTGCAGCCACAGAGGCCACTGAAGGCCAAAAGTGGGTAAACAGGCTTTCCCAGACTTATTAGCGTATTCCAAGTGTAGTCTTAACGTTGCAATGTAAATATATCTACCGTGTTCAAGTTGCATTAGAACCGTCTTAAGAGTGTATTTCAAGCTGGTGTCCTTTGACAAGAACTCCCCCTATCCCATCAGAGATTTTCAAGTTCATTGACAGTCTGCGAGAGAAAGGGTGGAGCAATGCTTGTAAGTTGTCTTTTGTCACCGCAGCATTCCTACACATACAGACAACATTATTTGCAGGCCTAAGCTTCCCGGGCAACACTGGTACATTCAACTAGTTCTGACTATGTGAGCTTTCAGAACAAGTCAAAATACAATTCGAATCATGTTTGCTGTGATATCGTGACTTGAAAGGGGCTTCTATTTGACTATGACAAGTCATGTCGTAGACATGAACGTGACTACATGGTGAAAACATCTAATCCTTCAGATCTACAGGGATATTTTCTGGGGAAATGTAGATATGTTTGGATGGCATGCTATTAGAAATATGTTAGAAAACAGGATAAAAATATCAAAATGTACTTTGAAATGTTCCATTTAAACTAATACTCCTAACTTGATTATTCTAACTTGAGATAGGCTAGATAGGTCACGCCTTCATAATAGGGTTAGGATACTAAGCACAAGTGAATTACGACATTACTGACCGGTTTTTTACAGAAGGGACTATAAATGACCAAACTCTTGACCAAAATTGTTGGTAAAAATTATCCCTGTTGCACCAATTTCAGGCTTTTGCTTTCAACGTTGTAATGATCCTTCTAATTATATATGTATTTAAAGCTATATAATGGATTTTATAGTCAGAGATGAAAAAAACAAAATGCAGTTAATATAATGAGAAATGAGACTGTCACTAGGGCCATATATTACAGAAAGAATCACAGTGACTCCTGTTAAAAAATTAAAAAATACATCAAGAAAGAAGGTAAGCAATGTTAGACACTGGATTCAAAATTTCCGATCTAACATGAAGATATCCTCCGCTGACTAGTAGACTTGTCAAGAATGTATACATTTTGTAGGTATATTGTTGCCGCTAGCTATTATGATTAAATTTTTACCTGTGGTATTTCACCACTGCAGGGTATGCCGATGCTATTGGGTTTTTTTAAGGAGCAGTTTTTCAAACATGCATAATTATGCTTGTTATATGTATTTAGAAGCAAATGTTTCTTACAAGAAAACGTCATAATAGAATTGTAATGCTTAAAGTCTTGACTCTACTTGTTTCTCCTCTGTCATAGAAGACACATAAAATATTATGTAAGACCTGATTTTGGTAGGGACCAGGAAGCTCAACAAATAAACTCATTAAGAGTTATAATGCTGACTATTAAACATTTACACTATTTCACAACTATCGGGGTATCAATCAATATCATTAAATATTTCAGCAATACTTGGATCCTACCATACTCAAAAGGAGGGGAAGAGGAGGGGACAGGGAATAATCAAAATAGCTCCAAGAAATATGACGTGTGCGAGATAAACAAAAACGTTCATTACATTATCATCCATGTATTACGTACAGATGCCATTCGTCTATATTATTGTCAATGTTGGGTTTGCAATCAAAGTGTTAGTGGTTTTTTTAGAGCCATTCTTTATTTTCCCGATAAAGATGGTTAGCTCACACTGAGTTACTGCGTAAAGTTTGCATGATGATACAGTTGTGGTGTACATGGTTATGCAGTGTAGGTATACACGGTAATGCAGTGGAGGTATAAGTCGTTACTTAAGGTTGGCATACATAGCAATGCAGTCATGGTATACATTATTATACTTTAAAACCTATTAATAAAGCACTTTATGCTTAGGTTAATATGCAAAGAGCGTTCAGATAATCATCGATTGCAGACCCTTTTTTGCCTTGTTTGATTGAAAGTGTACTAGCACAGTAAAATAGTAAAGGGCAGTTAAAATAAAAACGTTACACGGTTAAAACGTGCATAAGTGACGTGCAATGACCCACAAAATCCCCTATCTTAGTTCCTAGGTTTGCCTGAGCGCTTCCAACTTCTTCCATTGCTATTTTGTATGGTGTACTTTTCGAATGACACGTTATTAATTGTGTGTTTACTAGCCTTTGGGGTTATCATTTGTCTGATTGACTATACATATTCTCTACGTATTTCAATATAGCTCCCGCTGTAGCACCGGTAATAACCAAGGCGGTATCAGAAGCAAAAGGCACGATCACTATCCATTTTAATCCTATCCCATCAGCTCAATGGATCGGTACTCCGATAGGATATTTACTAATGTATGCAGAAAAGACAAAGGACTGGCATGGGAACAAGACGTATTCAAATATATCGATACCTTTTGGGCGAAAGTCCACTAACATATCAGGTTTGGATGACTTCACGCTGTATGAATTGAAGCTTGCGGGAGTAAACAAAATCGGAGCAGGACCCTTCTATTACAATGTCTGCAGAACATTCCCCGGAGGTACAGTTACTTACGTTGATTTTTTTGACACAGTCCACCTAGACCTGTTCTAGTCTCGCCCTGGTAGAGAGACTTTTTAACTGGGGAAGTTGGAGGTTATTGATATTTGTTGGAATGAGGTGAAACGGAATTACAACTTTGTGTTTGTTTCGGCCCTTTAAAAATATCTATTAATAAAGATATAATGTTTTGTTTTTTAGCAGAACATTACTGCATTCAATAATATTGTAATATGGAAGTCATATTCATATATGTTTCTTACGTCCTGTAAAAATTGCCGCTACTCATTTGAAATGTTCAAAAAAAGAACCATGATAGATTGTTAACATTTGTATTCTGACTTTTACTAGTCAGAAGCGTTAGCTGTACAATAACTGCAGTCAATAGCAGACAGCAAGATGGCCTATTTGCATCCCCTTTATAAAGAACCTAATAACCTTATAAAGTTGGTGAGGGCACTTTGGAGACGTTTTAAAGGTTTTGAATGATTTCCTGAAAATTTACTCCATCATTTATAGATCTTCCACGTTTTGCAGTTGTCCATGTCCTTTGTAGGCATGGGGCACAATTTCCCTCCAGTCGTTTAAGCCCCATGGACAACGCTGCAATAAAATGAGTTATGGTGCTTATATCGTAATACTTAAGTGAGACTGAATGCTTTGGTTTGATTACCATGCATCAACCTTCAATGATAGTGCCTTGCAGATATCTATTGCCGACTTCAATTATTTGATACCAATCAATGTTTATTATGCAATACATTCGTACAAACTGTATCTTCGTTAGAGACAAACAATCCAGTTTGCAAACACTCGGTTATTGTCGGAAATCTATACATTGTAATTCTATGTAAACAAACCAAGTTTTAAATAAATGTACAAGGACTTGGTAATCAGTTCAGAACAATGTTGTTCAATTGCCATTTGTTTAAAACGTGATGAAATCCATAGTGCCCGTGCGACAAAGTTGCCAAGCTAAATCTGTACGTGAAAAATTGCTTATCTCAAAGGATACTTAAACTATAGACATCCTGATGTGATTGTAAAATTAAAGAGGAAAAACATATCTCCTCTAACAAGTGATCTGCGATCAGGATCTTTTTCAGGATTACATGCACGGTAAGACTGTCCTAGGAATTGCTAGAAATGACATAACATGCGTTTTATTTGAGAGCACCAACATTTTAACTTAGAACAGTTTTGTATTTTTGTACTGCAGTAAGACGTATAAATTAATGCTATCCAGATTACAGAAAAAAGTTTGTAACTGAGACTAAATTAATGTGAATGTATGTTACTGTGGTTTAAAGATTGGCAGTATAGTATGTGGTATTGAAAAAGATCAGATCTCTTTATAACTGGGTAATGTGAAAGACAACAAAACATTTAATTGCTTCTTTATATTTACTACCCACTGTTACTTTTGATCTAATCTCACTTAATTTTCATGATACTAGTGCCCAAAATGGAACCCACCATACGTTATATAAATCGATCAACAGCATCTATTCATATCTTCTGGGAACCTCTACCATCAGATTCTGATATCATCAAAGACACATCCTTAAAATCGTACGTCATCAGTTATACTATCGAATATTTTGGCTTACAAAAAGGCACAATGGCTACCACGATTGAAATCCCTGCGACATATACAAACTACAAAATAGAAAAGCTGGACTCTTATACCTGTTACAGAATGTACCTAGCCGGTAAAACGAGTGCTGGCATTGGAAAGTTAGCGACGTTTTTAAATTCAACCACAGACGGAGGTAAATTCTTATGCATATTCAAAATTCTTGTTTAATTACATGAGATTTAATGAACTGTTGATTTGACTTTGTTTAGGAGAGTCATTAATAATTTTTAATTTCTGTGCACGGAATTTCAACAATGTCCAGCTTGGCTTACACAAGTACAGTTAAATTGAACCTCAATCAGTTAGCCTTCTTTAGCATGAATGGCTTGGTATCAGCCACCCACTAAAATTCAGCACAGTTTTATTAGAAGGAAATTGTACTTTGTACTGTAAGGTACTTTAGCCCAGTTAAAATTGGCTTATCAAATTAACCCAAAAAACACTAGGACACCAATAAAGCATGGGAAGCGACATTGGGCCGGATAAATGCGCTAGATTGTGATTCCTAGGTAATCTAACTTTTAAAGATAGAAATGTATACATGCACATTTAGCTATTCAGCTACAATTTATATTGCGATGTAAAGAAGTGTGATTAAGAATTATTGTATGAACACTTTTTCAGCAGGTCCTTAGGAAATAGCTCTTGTTATGACAATGTTTGGTACTCGAAGATTGAAGAAGATTGAGTCAAAAGTTGCATTAGTTGTTATAACATTCTTCCATTTTTAAGGTACTACTATAAATAGCACATTTGACTATTTTGAGTTTTTAATTATCTTTAAAGGTGACATAGGGTTCTTAATTACGGCTTACTAGCTCTTCAAGGATCATTTTAACTTCCATTGAGGTCGTTTGGCACCACTACAAAAACCGAAAATGGGCAACGAAACTCAGTAGCTTATACCTCGATCGGATTGTCAAGCTATAGGATTTTACGATTTGGAGGAATATCATTGAATGATTATGCTTAAAGGTTCGTTTGATTCGACCAACTGTAGGAAAATGCAATTATTTTACGAATATAAAGACACGCTAGATCTTAAAAAGTGTTATGTATGCTATTGCAATGGAAGTTTATACAGTGAGATGTAGAAGGAGACAAGCAGTGATGATTAGTAATTTAAATTGCCAATATAGAATATGAGGTGAAAAAGATCGAAAAGCAGGAAACTACCATGAGACATATTGCCATTGCGCCGTCAAAGTAGCGATCGAATACATAGTTAGTATATATAAATAGCTTAATCATGTTTTAATATTTCGTCTTGAATTATGAACTATTTTGAATGATTGTAGTGTCAAGTAGCAAATGAATGACGTTTTCACGTCTATTTTGATTTTTTAGTCCCAACCAGTGCACCCTTAAACTTCAAGATGTATCCAACGTCCCTTACCACAATTAAATTTGAGGTGTCAAACGTACCTTTGAAAATGGAAAAAGGATCCATACGATATTACCTTGTCAAATATTGGGTTTCAAAGACGAATGACACGGAACGTCTTTTAAGACTAGTTGGAAATTTTAGCACTGACGATGCTGTGCCTCAGAGCAAGTGCGATCTAAAGAACGCTACTTCACAGTCATCACAGCCGGCAAGCGCTACAGCTACAGGACTCAAAGAGCATACACGTTACTACGCGAAAGCAAGAGCTTGTACCATTGTTGGGTGTGGTCCATGGACCTTAACTAAAGGAACGAGAACCAAAGAAGTTGTTCCACTTTGTACTCCCGATTCTTTTACAGCAAACCGTCTGAACTCAACCAGTATTTCACTTGTGTGGATAAGCATTCCAATATCATGTACGAATGGTAAATGGCCTAGTTATATCCTACGGTACGAGTGTCATTCCAATTATAGCTCCATCACGTCTAACGGCACACGACTGAAAAATTGTAATGGAACACTAAAAATACCACGAAATTACACTTCCTACATTGTCGCGGAATTAAAGATGTATACTAAGTACTGCTTTACTATGTGGGCGCAACTGATGAACGGACTGGGGCCGCCCACATTTTTAAAGTGTGCAATAACAGACGAAGGGCGTAAGTTTATAACCCTGAATATGTTTCCACAGCTATTTTTTTTATTCTATTTTACGTCTTGAGATGTACTGTATTAAATGAGGAGACATTTTTTGTTCTCCCTTGAATAAATCTCGATAATTTTGATACAGGGTCGTTCAAAAGCTTAAATGTGGCAACGTCACAGTTCTTCCACAGTCAATCATATAAAGGCTTGTTTTCTCTACATGTACTTTGAAATTCTATAGGAGATGTTTTAGGACAAGCATGTAAAAAGAAGAGAAAAATCCACAATTATCAACCAGTATTCTCAATACTAGTTACTATACTCCTTATTACAAATTTTTTTGTAATTAATACAAAGTGTACTCTATCTTCATTTTAGCTTCTATATATATGTTTGATTAAATAATAAATTTTGTACTGTAAGTTGTTATGTAAAGACTACGCTTGATGCTGCATCTCGCCAATGTTTTTCAAAGCTGCTTTGTAGGAGCCTGTTATAGTTCTATTGAGATTATGCGACTAGGATATGTATAAGTCTTTAAACATTGACGTATATGAATTGAAAGTCAGAAAATGGTAAGGTGAAGCAAAAACTACCTTGGTCTCCATGTACAAAACAGTAATATTTGAAATTTGCTGATGACAGGAAGTAAAAATTTACGTCTGATATTGAAGGCAAAAATGTTAGAATCTAGAGAGAACTGTGTGAAAACGCAACTTTCAACACCGGTAAAAGGGCTACAGTTAGAAAGCCTTGCAATTAAATCTTAAAATTGTATTAAAATTTCATATCTTAAACGTTCTGTTTTTAGATCTAAGGGCGTATCTCAAGGCTTCATGTCCTAAATATTTTCCTATAGTTTAAAAATGAAACGAGTAGACTTTATTTACAGCTTTATCATTATCAGATTAAAATCCATAGCAGTCAAAGTATAATTTGAAGTAAACATTACAAGAAAATTATTAATTGATCGTATCTTACTGACAAAATTTCATTGTAGCCCCCGACGGTCCACCACAGTCTGTGACAGCAACGTCAACATCAAGTACAGAAATCAATGTAATAATGAAAAGCCCTCAGAAACATCTGTTAAATGGAATTCTGCGAGGATTTGTACTTTGGTACAGACAAGTAGGAATAACAAACTTGACAAGAGTTAAAGTGATGACTTCAGATATGACCCTGTCTGTAAACATTACAAAGCTTAAGAAATTTACGAAGTACAGAATATCGGTAGGAGCTTTTACTAAAGGACAAGTTGGAGTAAGAAAGCATGCTACGGCTAGAACTCTTGAAGATGGTAAGTATGTTTAAGAACTATAAATCTCATTGTGAGCAATTATTTATGAAGCTCTACTGTAAACAGAGTTCGCAAGGAATTGTGCTCTGACCTGGGGCCTGTTGCCTAAAACGTACTAATAAATCAGAACTAATAATTAGTTTATTAATTTATTATCACGAGTACTCATGAAAGGTATTGCACATAGGAAAACAGATAACTTTCATTAAATTATAAGTCAGTTTCATTAGTAGCATGAGCTGCAATGGACAATGCCATTTTCATTCTTTCGTCCTGTTTGTGTGGGCTTGAAGAAACCAAATCGATATTTTGAACGTAAAATCAAACAGGCGAACAAACTGTTTTGTCACTGTTGAACATGACAGCCGACAGAAGCAGAATATTATCTGCCTCTAGGGCCGTTGCAATCTCAAGCAGTAACGGAGTTCAGGTTTGCAAGTTTCTCTTTGATCTCAAAATGTTTATAATGTTGGCAATTGAATCACTATTGTGTATCAACTTGAAACAAACAAGTATTATGACATACTGAAGGTCATTAATCGCATGTTCAAGATTTTGTGACTGAAATATGATTGTACAGACTTCATTCATTACTTTTCAAAGCAGACACTCCCTGAAGTAAAATTTCAGTTTCTTCTCGCGACAGGGTCACTGCGTTATTAAGAAATGTTGTTAGGGCGATATTTTATAGGCCCACTCTAAGCATGACTACCGGCCAGTTTGTATCAGTGGTGAACCGATAGTTAAATGACAGCGTTAAAATATCTAGTCAGCACATCGCTGCTGAAACGAATACATAGTACCTGTCAGTACAGAACTCATTAAACATGAAGTGCTTGAGGCTACTATGTAGTTCATGACTGCTTGTGTGTCTGCCCGAGTACTTAAATAAATGAAATGGCACTGATAAAGCTAACAGCGAAGCCAAACATAAGGTTGCTGCTGGTGATGAGAATTTGGGATCGACTACCCAGATTGTCGACTTTACTATTGCACTATTTAGTGCCATGGCAAAGTCTTCATTTTCAGTGTGGGAGATCCTGGGTTCGATCCTGGCGCCTAAAGCACTTCATATTTAATGAGTGATATACTATGCAGTTCATGACTGCTTGTGTGTCGGCCTGAGTACTTAAATAAATGAGAAAGCACTGATAAAACTAACAGCGAAACAAAACATAAGGTGGCGAAAACGGAGACGAGTACTAAGTAGTGCAATGGTAAAGTCGACAAACCGGGAAGTCGATCTCAAATTCTCACCACTACCTAATTTTTCACCTATTAGTTCCATCAGGCAGACACACAAGCAGTCATAATAAAAAAGTCATTGTGTTTAGAACTAAACTTTGGAAGAACCTCTGTGTAAATATTCAATACCCTTTTAGAAGGCAACGAGTATCTTTAAAGTTGGGAGTAACAACAAAATTTCTGCTCTACGTTTGTAGACTAGTTACCATATTACTATTCTACTTGGTATTGCTTACCTGTTAGTTACTATGCGCAAGTGATCAACAGTTTTATAAAGTATAAAATCATGAATTTTATGTTTTAATTGCCTTGTTGTATCCATATCGCATATTATTACTTAAACAATTCGTAAATAATTCATGTTTTCTTATACTTAATACAGCACCAGAAGAGCCGCCAAAAAAGCTTGCCGTTTTTAACATTACCTTTATGGCAGCTTCTATCTCCTGGACAGGCATTAGGGATGAAGCAGTGCCTGGAATCATGAGATCATATTATATACAATGTAAAGCTACCTATCGTAATGGAACTTCGAAATTATCTCCAGGCGTACATGAGCCACATCATTCTCGCAATAAAATCCTTGAGGATCTTTTACCATTTACGACATACACTGTATTGGTTTCTGGATGCACTCGAATTGGGTGCGGGCCCACATCGGAAGTGAATTTCACTACATTAGAGTATGGTATGTATGCAACTTAGAAGCATAGATTTATTTTTTTCTGCAAAATACTCTAGTACTCATGGTTCTTGGAGGGAAAATACTAAAAACTTTACTCAAATATGTAAATCTGCATCTCCACAATTCTCGCAGCAGCTAGCAGCTATTCAAACCTAAAGTTTTAATCTATTTAAAGAAAGTATTCCTCCATTTGTGAAAATTTTGAAATATTTTCAAACACAACCTTTACTAAAGTTTTGGTAGAGTTACTTTAAAGCAAAGAGTTATCAATAAATGTCATATTAAGGAATCAGACTGCAATAGCTTCCTGGAGCCATTCTACAGACGTGTTGCTTCGTGACATTGTCGATGGTGTCCACCAAATTTTGATCAATCAATTTCAGAATTTTCCATTTTATTCTCCAGTATTTTTTATTGATTATGAAATTTAAAAATTCAAAAGCGTCCAGCATTGCATAACCTGAATACTGGAATTAAAATTAGAGTTAGAGACCATAGCAACACATGCTATACATTTTCATGGCCTTTGTGGAAAAGAAGAAAAGAGAATAATATAAGAAAATGTAAATGAAGCATAGAAGTTATTTCTATTTAGATATAATTTTATAAAACAATTCAGTACATTTGTAACTAAAGGAGATAAGCTTACTAAGGTGAAATGTTAATGACACCCAGTGCTAATTTATGAACTGATTATTGGGTGAGAAAAACCTATGCAAAGCTTGGATATTTTTTTAAAAACAGAAAATATAAGAATGCATATCGCAACGTATTATTTGACAGAATTTAGGGCCAAAACATGACTATCAAATTCGTGATAACATTGATATCCTTTTCAGCATAATATGAATGTCCTCTAACGAAAAGACAAAGAATACAAACTGCAGCCACGTTTGGCCCAAAAATGAGGCATGCTTTTTGCACATGAGGTACCTAAAGAACTGCTTCATTGGTCTGTAATTTCTACTTCTCCATTAAGTATGCCCTTCATTTACACATTTTCTGGAAGTTTCGTTGCAGGCGCTTGCATTATTAATCTTTCTAGCGTGTAACTGAATTTCGGACTAAATGATTGTAGAGCCCTAAGAGGGTTAGGGCAACCTTTAGGATATTTGATTTGAGCGTATTTGAGCTGTTATAGGTCCATAGCTGCTACTAGAGACCCTATCTCTGCAAAGATCTTCTTTAGGGATGGGGCCTAATAAATGGTAACCGGAACCCCTGAAAGGCTCTTCGTGAAAAAGCGGAGATCAGTTGCCCAAGTTTAATGAAATTTTCAGGTCAGTCGCAGTAAAAAGACGTTAAAGCTGGGACCTTATGTAGGGTCAGAAAGTCCTCAAAAGTAAACTTATACACAATGACAAGAAGAAACCAAAAATGTTCACTTTCAAGTGTTAAAGTTGTTTTTAACAGAGACAATCTTAACCTTTTCCCAAACCGATTTTCTAAACCAAATACGAAATATCATATACTCTGAAGGTATTAAGTAATCAACATAATCTTTCATAGACCTAAGAGACCGTTTTTATGGTAGCATTTTCAGTTTAATATCTCATCTTCCTTCATTATTCCTTTCTCCTCTTTCTCTTTACTGAACTGAAACTTCTTTTGGCGAGCTTCCTAATACTTGGAATACGTCTGTTTGAAGCTAAAATGCATTTTCTTTGGAATTGTATAGTCATATGACTTCAAATAAAGAGACTCGAAAAAATCATCATTAAGTTATGCTTTAGATAACTGCAGATTTGAGGACAAAACAAGGGTAAATGCGCATAGAGTTTTAACAGAATCTCTACTGCTTTTCTTTCACACGATTCAATGCAAACTGGACTGGCAAACATAACAACAGCTGGTAATCTGCTTA
>JAAAKL020009243.1:0-15247 GCA_010016065.2 Carybdea cf. marsupialis auct. non (Linnaeus, 1758)
GTCCACGAAGCTATCCTGACACCTAACCTACAGTAGAACAGAAATAAAAGTAATCTGGCTTTTTGAAGCCCTATGTACAACTGAGACGGACGTTGGCAAGTAAATGACAAGTTTCCAGAATGATAAGCTTACGTTTCAATGTTTTGAAAGACATCAAATTTAGGGCTGAATATAACTGTAAGTTTGTTGTTTGTGGACAAGAAATCGTAGAAGTATTTACAACATCACAATCAGTAAATTCTCAAATGTTTTTCCCAAATACTTTAAAATAATTCGAGGAAAGGTAGCAGAGTTTCAAAATATTACCTAAGTTGCTCCTTAGATATCCAAATAAGTACGAAGCCGTGAGTGCTGTTTTGCTACATGAGAGGGGAGGACAGTACATTGTGTTTACAATTAGAAGGTAACTTGATTAAATTACGAACGTACCTTCTTCCAATACGTCCTTGATTATTTTACGCCGGACACGTACTCTACTACATGAAAATGAAGTTAACAAGACACATCGTTGGAAATTTTAGGGTTAGATGTTCGATTTCTGTTTTTGTCTATATATCCGAGAACCCAGTAGCAAATTCAGGAGATTATTAAAGGCCGGCTATGGGGCCAGCATTAAGAGTGACAGTTCTAAGCCATGGGTAACATTAGTTCTTTTTTGAAGGGATACTAGAGAAAAGTGTCACCACCAGGATTCGCGGCGTGTTGCTCTACCAACTGCGCTATGGTGACCCAGTGATAACAGTTTACTTTTCTCTAGTCGCCACATTTGCTCCTGAGACTCCATCGGTTGACATCGCATCATTATTTCTTTATCATTTCGTAAGAAAGCCAACAGTCTCTCTGATAAATAGATTACAGTTAAAACTGGAAGACCAGGTTAAACTGATGTGAGCTATTCAAACCAATCAACTGCAATACCTTTATTCTAATGCTATCCTCGCCTAATTTCACTTACCGCAATCGAATCTTGCGATCAAGAAGTATTTGAATCTCGCTATAAAGTAAACCTGTTTTGTCTTGACGGCCACTGACGCTACAAAATATTCAACTTGACTTACCATTTTGAACAAGGTAAAGCTCTGGGTTATAATATCCTGTTTTATTTACGTAGGAAGTAATGTGTTTATTGGGATCCTTGAGAAATGCACTGAAAGCGTCATTTGTAGTATTCCAGAGTCCGAGGGTAAAACCGAAGTCAATATACTCAAATACTGATTCGAACTGGCTGGCAGGTTCCCTCAAGACTGTAAAATAAAAGGTGTTATTAGCCATCACAATGTCCGTATTTCTTCGCTCGTATCTGGCAACATTGTTGAGTATGTTAGGTCTTGTGTTGTCTATTAGTCCCCAGTCCACATGGGAAGTTTGGAACCGCAAAGGCCAATAGTGTTGGTACGATTTCAGACGTGGGAGTGCAAAGACTAAGTCGTTGAATTCGCCATAACGATACAGTATGTTACTGATGGTTGAACTTGCACATCTATGAGTTCGAAGGTACACGAGATCCTGTCTTGGAACGTCCCTGTTGCATGGCTTGAAACTGCGAAGAAAGAAATCATATCATTATTCACCATGGGCAATTAAATCAACATTGCGCATGCTCAATTTACTTCAGACCATATAAGGAAGATGTAGAACAAATCCTCACGATCAGCAGGGCCATTTTAATGAAGACAGTAACTTTCTAGTATATTCTTCTACTTAGTTTTTCCTCTATCAAGTTAATCTCCCTAAAGTAAACATTGATGTCATTTTAGAGGTTTTATTGGTTTCTTTTAACATCTTGGTTTTCAAGGTTACCATCGGTGTTAGATATTATCTAACTTGTCTGCAAGGAGTAGTTTGGCTCTAAGTATTACAATGTTTAGTATTTTGGCTTCAGGAACCGTGCAGCCTAACCGCAAACAAAATTGTTCTAGTCGCAGAAGAGGTCGCGTGAGGGCTTTGTATTAACTTTTGTGGAAATTTATTACGATCAATAACACAGATTTCCAGTATTGCAACGCTATTGGTCATGGCCTTAAAAGGCCATATACTTGAATGTATTAATGCTAAATCACCTTTACCTCAAGTAAACCTTTACTTGCAGATGGCCTAAAGTAGGGTATTCACGTGTAAAGAACAAATAACAAATATGATATGTGAGTAACCTATATGATGACACGTAAATAAGAAATTAGAGATTCAAAGAACAAACTATAGGGTCACCGATTGGACAAAGAAAGGTACGGCTAATTTCTGACAGCCTCAAAACTAACTTAACGTCATGGAAAATACGAATTATCTTAGTCTTCACAACGAGAAATTGCCTGTTCTTCTAGAAAGCGGTACTTCAGTTGAAAATGTGATGTAGCCTCTGCGAGTATATGGAAACAGCCTGAAATATAAATTCAGGCGTTGTAAATTATCTGTCACATGTGTCAATCACTACATACGATTCATGTGTCCAGTGTCTGGCGAAAACTTTTTTATCCATTACTGAACGCGGTTTTCAAAATACCTTAATTGCAATGCACCATGTCACAGTTTGTGTTTAAACCAAAATCTTATACTGCAAGTGCTTGTAGTAATATTTCCAATGACCTGAAGAAATCAGTTATAAATGAAACATCTGAAACATAGTTTCCTTTCTGGCCATTTATCGACTCTTTCTGAGCACGAAAAGGTAAAGTAAAGAGTGTTAGCTCAGTAACACAAAATCAGTTTACCTTTTAGAGCAACAATCAAACCTGTGTAACCCATTATAGGCTGATAATCAAAATCTTAATTTGTCAGTTGAAGTATTAAAAGTAATACAATTTGAATCAATGTTATTGGTATTGGTGTTTCTACTACTTGACTGATTTTGTAAGACGTTTTTGAGGTGGTTAAGTATCCTACTATTTAAAGAACTCACGAAACAGCGAAATTATTTCAGTACTGAAAAGCTTTTTCTGTCTGACACTCCACAGAGTACAAAATCTTCAGAATTGGAATCGAGAAGAAGTTAATGAAACTTATGCCCTTAAACTGTGTTTTGAAAGTAGCCAATCAGAAGTCTGACTGCTAGATAGGTGTTGTTTTGACCAATCAGTGTCTGTGGAACTGAATGGTTAACCGAAAAGATTATTCAAGAACAAGTTTGAAAAGATACAAGAGAAATAGAAAATTATTTTATCAACGGGACTCAAAGTCTTAACCTAAGCATTCACAGTGTTGCTCTACCAACTGACTTAGGTGAAATCCGCTGATAACATCTTCTATTTTTCTGAGCACCTGATACTCCACTTGTGGTCCTCTACGCAGTTTTAGAAACCTACTTTTCTCTGCGAGGTGTGACTTGTTCATTAAAGGATTGCCATCCGGCCCATGATTTTTTCAAAGCCTATTGATGTTTCACCTGGCTAAGCTTGTAGAGCGCACATCACGAATGCTTAGGTGACGTGGATTGAATCCCGTCGCCGATGTTTTTTTTTTGTTTCTCTAGAACCTTTAAAAACTTATTTTCAAATGCTCTTTTCTCTAAAAAAAAATGGTGAAACACCCTAGCAGAGGCATTTGTATTTTATTTTGCAGACTGCCGGAAAATATGCAATTTAAAATAGGAAAGATAAAATAGCGTGGTCAGAGCATGCGAATGTACCTTCCACATAAATCATTTCTCACTTTCAGAATCCTCAGGTCTGCCTTAATGATGACAGTATCAAAAGTATCCCCATGCATCATCTTTGGTGCTGAAGATCATCTTATTGTAATCAACACTGATGGCATTTAAGAGGTTACCTCTGCTTTCAGAATTATCGTAAGTAAAATGTGTAGTCTAACATAAAACGACGTTTGTTGTAGTAGCAGTTTCAGAGTAAGACTTTAGATAACAAAGAAAAATGCCTATGGTAAAGTGTGCACGAAAAAAGTGTACTAGCATTTTCTTAAACTGTTTGTCTAACAATTATCCCATAAAAATTTCTAGAGGGCACATAGGAAAATGTTGAAGATACTTCTATAGGATTAAGCAAGAATACGAACATGGACGAGATAAAATTTCTGTTGATGGGACGTGTTCTTGTTTCACTCCTTTTGTCGACGAAAGTAGTCTAATAACAACAGGAGATTTTTCTGGAAGACTCTTGTGCGCATGTCCTCTTTGGGGTGTGTTGCGCAATGATTTTGCTGTTAAAACATACGGAAATGGTACCCTGACTTTGTGTAAGGATACCGTAATAATGCATATTGTCTTTGCAAAGTAAATTGACCGTACTTTGTACTTGCATCTTAGAAAACTAGTGGCCGAACCTATCATTTAAGTTCAAAGATGTAGTTCGTGAGAACAGTTCGGCTCATATGACCTACAACTGATCTATTACTATTTCATTTGTGTTCTAATCTGATGCCGTTCTGTAAACCAGTTGCCTCTACAGCTGATTACTCAAAGAGCGTTAGCATAGCCTTATGCTATGGTTTACTTGTGGATAATTCATCAAGAACATGAATATGAAGTTGTGAATTCAACCGTTCGTCAATTTGTTAGGCTTCCTTTTCAATACTTGTAGGTTTGAACCTCACATAACAGCAGGTCGTCATTTATATGCATTATCGTTGTTCTGAGGAACTGTGGAGTGTATCCTGTGTTAATTGGATGCTATAACGTGTGTTGCCCTCCAATAAAGACGTCTTTACACTGTGAAACTACCTTAATAGTAGGGTAGCAGTAGACAAACCATTTCGTTGCTCTTAAATGATCCAGGTGTTAGAATTGTGTGGAAGTTGTACAGATTAACGTAGTTAAACTTTGTAGAAAATACTGTCATACCTCAAGGAACTCAGCATTATAAATCTGTATCAAAAAACTTTTATTGGCAATAACAAAATTAATTTATTTACATATATACATTGTATAAAAGTAAAAAATTTCAACAAAATCGAGATATGAAAAACTGATATAAAATAAGATGTGATTCATATACATATACGTAAGTGTTGTTTTAAATAAAAACAAGTGTGAAAATTCACACGCTAAAACTCACATCCTATGCAAGTATCCTTATTATAATGTATATATAATATATGTATATGTAAACATTATCTCATAGGCATTGCTATATTTTAAGCAATATCTACTCACTAGATTTGTTACTAGCATGAACGTATGGATTACTGTACTAATTAAATACTATGAACGAAATCAATTTGAGAACCTGATGAGAACCTTAAGGTGTTGAAGGCTAAATTTTGGTGTATGCAGTGTTATTCTGTGGTTTTAGTAACGTCCTAAAAAGCCAAGGCAGAGGCTACGGGACTACATTTACTGAAAGTTGATAGTTTGGGAAAACAGAGAATGATTATGATTATGAAAACGAGATTGCTAGCCTCGATTTCCTAAGCTGGTTTACTATGCGAAGTTACAATGCCATGCGATTTAATGGTGTCCTAGCGTAGATTGGGAGTCAGTGATATAGCCCACATGAAGTTGCCAATCTCAACAGGGATTTAAGACAAAGAAGGCGAAGGAGTAAAAGAACGAAACACTAGTTAAACCTTAATGTAACTTGTCAAAAATCAAAACCCTAAATAGTTTGTTATACTGATAATATGATAATTTCATGAGATAGACCGCTGTGTAATATTGATCAACTTTCTTTGGATTGAAACTCTTTAGAACAAATAGGTCATATAAAATTTAAAATTTATCAAGAACTTTAGAAAGACTAACAAGGTTGGCCAGCAATTGCCGAAGCAACTGCCATAGTATTGCTGAATGTTACCTTGCCCCTGCTCCCCTCATCTGCCCACCTTGGACTATGCAGGAGGCTATAGGGTAGTAATTAACTTTACGATCCTATCCGAGCTATAGTGTGAATTGTATGATAGTTATATATCTCTCGATTGGCCTTGAATTTGAAACGGTAAGTCGATGTTTAATAGAAGTCTGTAATCAAATGGAGTGATGTACGAGTTACTTTCTTTGCTTCTTGTAATCTTATCAGTGCCTCCCCCGAAAAACGAGAATCCTTACTGAGAACTTTATGTCATTGTTAACATGGGAGGGGGGTGTGGTGTCATGTGATTAACAAATCTGCAAGTTGTATTTGCAATTCATACGTATGTCGTTACACCTGAGTCGTAAAAATTATTCATTTCGATTAAAGTAAGTTTACAAGGTCATATTGGTTAAATAGTGAAAGAAAACGGTGTCTAATTTGTGCGTCATACGTTCATATCAGTGACCGTAAAGTTTGGACATAAAATACGAAAAATAGACTAACGCATACGTTAGAAAGGCTAAGGAAAAACTGTACTTATTGGCCATTTTGGGGATCGGCTTGTACATTTCGAATGAAACAATACATAACATACAATCTAACAAGCTGACAATACTGCTTTTAAGATATAAGTAAAAATATTATTGCATGATATCTACGATGAATTAGATTTGTTTTCTCGTAACGACAGGAAAACCCCCTGTAAGATGGAGACGTTAATAAGATGTTAAGGTAAGCATGAGCGGGGATATGATTGTTAGCTTCTTCCCAATTACTCCTACTAGGAAAAATATGTGATCTTGGTCAATTGAAACTCATTGTTCTTATATAATTATACAATGTTGCCATCCCAGATGATTTTGTCTAAGTAATATGTTACCTTTACAAGGCCAGTGTGGCATGATTAGTTGTGCGTTTTGTTGCGTACATTGTACACAACATCGCCCAAATACAGCTACAAAAGGCATAAAACTATAGGCGTTTGGTTGCCGCTTTGGTCACAAAACCGTTATATCGGCAATTTGTCATCTAATCTTGCAACACTGTACATTACGTACAAGCCAAATAAATTAAAGATTTCCGAATGCTCGTTTGTCCGTCGTTCTTACAATAGCAAAGATGCTATTTCAATTTACTGTCAATCTTCTGTGTCTCTGTTTCGTATATAGTTCAGTTTGAGTGTCTGTCATTCAAATCAAGTCGTCTTGCTGTCTGTCTGTCTGTCTGTCTAACTCATCATACCACGAAATCCTCCTCTTGATTATGCAGATCTGAAAAGCTAGCAATAAAAGTAATAGGAATTCGCTAATGATCATGCTGAGGCTAATTCGAGGATAGAAGTAACATTCCAACACGATCAATAAGCTACAAGGAGATAAAGTTTTCTAGAGCACTATAAAATAATGAGACGACTGAGTGATATAGTCACGTTCTAAAAGGTGGCCTTTAGGTGAGTCGAGCGACTCCCCACCTATAAGGAGCGCCGCTCTTAAATGCGGAGTATTTGTAGGTTAACTTAGGTGACGTAAGATATTTTCATCATGAAATCAGTCATTATCATGGATGGACCTAAAGAAGCATAATACTACAGAAGAAGGAGTTGGACCCGTGTGAAAGAGTGTGTAGCGTCCCAGACTTCTGCTTTTCATGCGAGGTGATGTCAAAAAAGAACCTCGGGTACTCCCATCTTTTTCTGGAGCCCAATGCTCTCTAAAACTAGCAATGAACATGCTTCGTGTAGTTACAATTCAATGGAGTCAATGTTTCAATCTTAGCAAGAACTACCGTAAATGTCCGATTAAACGCCCCGACTGCTTACTTAAACAGAAGCTTTCGAGTCGGCTCTTATTCGGACTCTGCTCTGATTCAGAAAAACTGAAAGGCCCAGATATTCCTTGAAAAATACATTAAGTTTCAATAGAAGGAACGATAAATTATTTTTTAACCAATCAATAAGTCAATCAATATAATTGTCTTCGCTAAAAGGATATACTCTGTAGCTGCAACATCTACGTCTTTGCTGTCCAGAGTCTGCTTTCACCAGGTTCCTCTTCCTTTTACTCATCCATTAAATACTGGGCGGTTATTAAGTCCTGGGCGCTTATTTAGTCCTGGGCGCTTTTGACAAATATTTTTTTAAAAATTTGGCACGTATTTTAGCATGGGCTATTCATCGAGTCCTGGGCTCTTAATCGGTATTTTACGACCTGGTTAACCATCTGTGTCAGTCTTTTAGTAATTTATTAATCTTTCCGTAGGCCTAATGTTCTAACCAAAGTTAAAGCAAGGATAGGTCACTATGTTGACGGACAAATGAGGTTGCTGTCGTAAATTGAAGTTTGGTATCTCAACACTTCTGGATATCCTTAAGGAGCACAATTATGAGCAAACATAAAATCTCATGACTTAAAAAAGAATATAACAGGCTCAGGTCTTTTCTACTCACTTAGACAACTGAATAACAAATAAGAAACTAACTACACAAATCAGTGAATGAATCTAAGAAACTAACTACACAAATCAGTAAATGAATCTAAGAAACTAACTACACAACTCAGTGAATGAATCATTACATTTGACAATTTCCAAAAGTTTTATAAAGGACAAAAAAGTTAAATCTGATATTATTTAAACATAAAGCAGATAAATCTTTAGATAGCGCAGAGAAAAAGTCAAATCTTGTTGCCAACAAGAAATGCAATGATAAAGCCAAGAGAAGTTTGATTTGTATTTTTTAAATATGTCGAATAGTTCGACCCCATTGTTCCTTACTGTCTATTAAGAGAAGACCGAGTCGCCTTGTGAATTCTTTTTATTCTGCCCCAGCCGATCGCAAAAACCAGTGTCTGGCAAAGACGCTAAGCAAAATGTTACTCTAGTTTTGTACTACATATCAACTTTTGGAAAACTAAGCTGACATCAATGATTATTAAAATTACTTTGGAATATTTTCCCTTTTTTCAAATTTTTTATGGCTTGGGTTTCTAAATTCAATATCTTGCACTCTTCCACAGCTATCATAGCAAGTATTTAGCCATGGAATAAAGTCATGATATCATTGTTTTAGAATTTTATCTACTCTCGAATATTTTACCTAATGTTTCTATTCATAGCCTTTGCATTTTTTATTCCATTAGAAATAGAATGAGATCAAACTTGTATCAAATTTAATGCCTTATTCAATTATTAACAACAAGCTGCAGAATTGTAGGTGAAGATTTATAGTAGCCCTGATACAATAGGACGTTTAAGAAGTCTACCTCATTCTCAAGCTCATCTATTCGGCTCCACCTCTGTTCCAAAAGACAACAAAGTTTGAGAACACCCGATGAAGCCCAGAACTATAAAGTAAAATAATAGAATATAACAAGCCTTCTTTATTATTTACCTGACCTTGTTTGCCAGAAATCCTTGAAAAATTTCGTTCACAGAATTTTGGTCAATGCTTTCATCCTTTTCAACATCACTTTCCTCCTCGCTGTGCGGCACTTTCGACACATTGGGCGGAAAAAGGAGTTGATAAAGTCTGTCGGTAGGACTATTTTGTGTAGGAGAGGTTTTGTTTAGTAACTCGTCTGCATTCATCTCCAAGGGAAGTCCAGCATTTGATTGACTTAGTGTGATATTGAAGGCTCCTGCCGCAGTGTACATTAGATATGTATCATCCCTAATAAAAATAATAAGAAATGTAATTTACTAAATTTGAGGAAGCTTATAAAATAGTATTATCAAACAGGATACACTATTATGCAGAAAATGGTAACAAAACAAACTGCCGATCTATGTCACTCCTGAAAACGAGCTCAATAAGAAGAGGGAACAATTAAACTAGCAAACTACGGTTAAAGTGTAGGAAGCTGATCATTGTGACATCAACTTTCTGTAATGAATGTTCGCATTGTGTATGTTGACGTCACTGTGTAGTCATGGTATCACTGAGTGCATTGTCCGATGAACGTGGTATGTCTAAAGTTGGGCTCTCAGGAAAGCAAGCATGGTAGTGTAGTGGCTAGCAAGCTGGAATGCAGTACGGAAGACAGTGGATTGAAACTTGGGGCGGGTATCAGTTTTTTTACATCATGGGCTTGATTTTCAATTGGAAAAACATTGGACTTACTTTTGTCTGCTTTGTGTTTCATATCGTAATTTGAATTTCACGTCTAAGAACGCATCCATGTTATAAAAAAGTTTGATAATATAACGATATTTTATTGTTTTCTTAAACAAGACAACTGATATCGCCAGTATGATACCATGAACTTGTGTAGCCTAGTTGCTTTGCGACAAAAGCTAAAAAAACTTAACCTGCTTACCAATTGTAGATAATGTGACTCAAATAATGATCAATAAGCATACAGAATTTTTGTATGTGTCAAGTTTTGTACATAAGAATTACTTAACTAACTACCTGGTATCAGATATATGCAATCTCCTCTTCTTCTTCTTTAGGAGGGAGGGGAGGCGGAGGGGCTTATCTAATGTGCGTTTGGTAAGAACATTATAAAGGTGAGCGTGAGAGTTACCACAGACCTGGCAAGTTTGGCTTTAGAAGCAATGTTTGTTTCATATAGCATGATTATTCATTTCTTCTTTACCGATGAATGCTTTAGCCTACATATGATTTCATATGCCTACATAGCAGAAAAAAACATGTACTGTTAACTTGTTAACAAAGGTGCGATCTGAAAGTGCACACATAGGGCAGAAGGTATTTAAGAAAACTAGAACTCTATCAAAACGTAAATTAATATTACAATGTTTTGGACAAAAGCCAGGTCAAACGGAAATAACTTGGTGTGATCTCACAATCGTTGAGCATAGCATCTTAGCGTTTGCAATATGAACTCGAGAGTTACATCTTTAGAGAATGTCATTGCTCGATAGTTATCAAACAAAAAGTTTGTCATTAATCCCTATTCTGTTTGCCAAATATTTCAAAGTTATTGTTCTTTGTGTTAGCAAGCTAAAATAACAACTGACAAAATTGGGAAGAAAAAACTGCATTTGAAGGCATCTTACAGAGAGAAAACTTGAAACACTGTTTAAAAATCACTTGAAGGATTTAACAGTTTTGGTAAACCTCAGTCATAGGCTTACTCTACTGTTAACGTGGGTAAACATGGTAATAACAGATCGCGTATTATGGAATTGAACTCATAAACAATATCTGCAAACACAACTTTACCCTTTTCAATGACTAATCATCGTTATTGCAATGGGAAGGCAAATGTTTGGATGTCGAAAGGCTACTTTTGATTTGTAAAATGCTTGATGGGATTGTGTAGTGTCATCATATAACCATTACACTTTCTACCGCTAAAAATGCTATAATTTATATGCCATGAGACAGGGTAGTAATCAGGAAAGACAATGAACTAGATACATGATCTTTCTTCATTATCTTTGTCTAGATTCCTCAGTATGTAATGCATATACCAAACAATGAAATGAAAAAGTATGTGTGACTTTAGTTTGATCGTTTGATTTAGTTTGTTCTATATGTTATGGTGATATCTACCTTTAATATTACTATTATACACATGTCATGAGAAAGAAAGGTAACAACATTGTCTTTCTTATTATTTTTGTTTTAATCTTGAATGTCGGTATTTAGTTAGTGTAATAGATTGATTTAGTTTGATCTTCCGGTATGCTGATATCGTACGTCCCTGCGAGAACGAGTCACCCCCAGTCACTTCAGGCCTCAACGACCTTTTAATGACAGCAATGCCTAACTGATTTTGCTCCCGAAGCATCGCCGTACTGCAACCCATTCCATAATCCTACATTTATATTTTTTAAAGCCGTTCATAGTTCACCTACAAAATAGGACCGTTTATTCCTTTACATTTCGTTGTGTTATAAATATCTCTGTTATTAGCTACATAGAGAATAACATTCTAAGTTTTCCATTTCTCAATTCCCTGAAGTGATTGTTATGATTTGCAATGGACCATCCTCTGTTTAAAAGCCTTACTGTTCACGTGATTAAGACACTGATTTCCCATTGCCTTGGAAATCGTCTTGGACGCATTAACCCATTCGTATTACTATCACTGTTATTATTAGTAGTAATAGCAATATTATCAAAGTTATCATTATTTTAAAAGTTTTGTATAAGTCCTATTTGACAGTTATTATCCACTTTGTAATCCGACTGTCTAAACTAGAATATCAATAGGTTAGGTTGTAAACAATAGAATAGAAAAAAATGGCATAATAGTTTCAAATAAATTATTATCACTGTCACCATCATAATCATACAGATGACTACTCCTATTGTTGTTGTTGTTGTTGATGTTGTTGTTTTTTGATTTTGGGGATGGGTTTGCCTTACATGGCTCATGCTCTGTAATAGATTACGCCATTACTTCTAATCTATAGATACACAGTTGGAAACGAGGAAAGCTGATGCACTTACTGCTCTGTCAATTCAGGTTCCACACTCTTCTTATGTCTTTTTTCACTCGGCCATTCTGTTAAAGTCCCATTGTACATTTGTCGAATTTCGAGAAGGAATACTATCATCAAGATAAAGGCAAGAAAGAAGGCATAGCGCTGTCCTGGTCTTTTTTGGCGCATGTTTCCTAAGTTGACAGAAATCGATCTTCTGCCTGGGTTCATGTCGTCCTACCTTCAGGCTTTTCTCTCATTTTCATCTACAGAAAAATAATGGCGTGCTTCTGTTATTAATGCCCCGTACATGTCGCACTTGATGGCATTGCTTTGTATGCTGCATAATTACTTTGTCCGATATATCTTACACACAGATACCAAGTACCAAGCCAGTATATAGTTAAGTAACTCATAGTTTAAGGTTGATTCAGTCCAAAATAGACATTATTTTATCAAATATCTTAAAAGTTAACATGCAGGCACCTGTTGCATTGTTAATTGTAGTTCACATTATCGTATTGACCATTTGACCTTCGTAAATGCAACGCCTCGTGGTTTGTAAAGAAGTCACAGAGATAAAGCGAATATTTGTAGTTAATTATGAGACGAAATTCTTACTTTAAAATATCATTAATAAGACATTGTACACTGTAGATCAAACTTTTTTATCATTATCAAAAAGAAATATAAGCGATAATCAGTTGAAGTAATTAAAAAAGTTAACACCGTGGTTCAAAGTTTCACAATGCTAGCATTTTGATAGAGCAGGAACGATTAGACACAATATTTAAACTGTTCTTTTTTCTCAGCGGCCTTTTTACACATCTAAATTCAATTACAGCTTCCTTAAAATTCAGTTTCCGTTAAAAACTTGTACACACGAAATACAGTGTAAAAGACAGTGACGGTGGAAAAGCTCTCTTTGGAGGTTGGCTGGTGCGACTTCAAAGTGGCTTTTTATACATACTTAAACTGCAAAAACGGAATAGCAAAACTTAAGAAGACAAAAGAAATCGGAAGTATTAGAGGGGCCTGATTTCCTGCCGCCAGGTGGTTACACCTATGAAATTTATCTAAATTAATGCATTACTTCCTTTATCCATAATCTTTTACCATTTGCATTGATGTGAGTAAAAGTAGCTAAATATATAAAGGAATTGAATTATATATCTCTTTTACATATATAGATCAATATATCTCAATATGTATAATAAGCATATACATATATATATGTTTATCAATTAAAAGATGCAAATAAATATATAACAACAAGTACTCCTTTATATTTTTGATTCAGTGAGAAAGAAAGAAAAGTAAATTATCGCAGGTGTTATGGGACGTTTCTAGAATGTATTAGGACGGAAAACCTAAAGCAGTTACCTTGATTTACTTTTCTTTTTCGCCACTGCTTAGCACGATCTAAATATAAATATATAAATACTTGTACATTAACTCAATAACAAGGCAGTGTTATTTTATCCTTTGTTAACTCCTTATTGCTGCACAGAATGTTTACACTCAATCTTAGATACGCAGCAAGCAAAGCTGCAACAAGGCATTTTAAATTAGTCATCTGATAGCATACCAGAGTGCACAAACTGCGTATATTAAGGGATCGTATACATAGTGATCGTATACATAGTGAGCGTAGCACAAAGAAACAGCAACAGCAACAGCAACAGTGCCTCAGAGTACTTAATCTAACATAAATTACAGAGCTAAATACTCAATCTGTAGACACAGCTGTTCGTTCTTTTGACTCTCATCACTTCTGCGCAGAGCGTCGAGACTAGCTGTGAAACAAGCAAAGTTAGAACACGGTGGCTTCGTTAGATTTTTATGTACTGTTACATATGCAAATGCACATATATATAGGTGTAAATATATATATTTTACTAAGCATTATGTCATTTTGTAAGAGGTAGGAATTTTATTATGTAAACCAAATTTTTAGCTGGTATTTTAGTAAGTATTTTTATCGTTTTCTAAGTTTTGGAAATATTATTATGTAAGCAAAAATTTTTTAGCTGGTATTTTAGTGAGTATTTTTATCCTTTTGTAAACAGTAGGAATTTTAAGTTGTAGACAAATATTTTTAGCGGTATTAAATGTCCAGGAAAGTTAGTGGCAAACGCCAGAAGAAGGAAAGAAATTTTCCGAAAGCTCCCCATGAGCAAGAGCCAACGTTTTATTGTTGTATCACATCGATTTTATCTTAATGGCTTAGTAGGTCTGCTCTTGTTTTATATATATATATACCTAAAATGTTATAAAAGCCATTACTAAGATATTCATAAAAACGACATTACAATATAGCTAATCTATTTTTATGTTGTTAATATATACATATATATATATATATATGTATATGTGTAGCCTCTCAATAAACATGAATCCATATGGTGCTGGTGGGGTAGAACCCGGGACTTTTTAAAGCAAAAACACCGACTTAACCCCTGCACTAACATCATTGTAGTTCTTCTACATATTTTTTCAAGGTTTGATTGGCCTCACAGGATAGGACGTGAAATACGAAGTAACTGCAGTATTTTACTTTTCCTTTTTGCCACGGCATAGTAGTATAGGACTTGTTGTATCGAGGACTTAAGCAATGATATCAATACTTCTTGTTGTTATATACATAGATATATGCATGTAGGTGAAACTCCTAAAAAGAGTTAAAAACAATTGTGAAAGGTATATGAAAGAAATAGAAACCACAAGTTCAGCTTTCGGAAACTTCATTTCCCTTCTTCAATCCGTACTTAAAAAGAAGATTGCTAATTTCATGACAACTATCGAGGCATGCTGACCTGTCAAGAGACGAAATCAAAGAAAGGATGGAATGTCACAGGGCAAGAGTATGGAATAGAATGCCATTTCTGGACGAGCTCAAGAATAGGGGCATATGCGCATATCAGAAGGGAAGAGCCCAATATAGAGACTGGTGGGAATCCATGACTTAGGACCTGCCACATGGCAGAGCAGCGAAGAAGAATAGAAACGTACATGGCTACTAATTGTCTTGTTCTGATTCCTGGAACTGCAGCAAGTTTTGCATATATAACAATGTCTTTAACACTGCTGTCGTGAATTAGGACAAGTTGCACGGT
>JAAAKL020009244.1:0-15246 GCA_010016065.2 Carybdea cf. marsupialis auct. non (Linnaeus, 1758)
TATCTCTTTTATATCATTAACAATAATGACCTCGTACAAGGCATATGTTTACTGTATGCATTTGGTTTGAAATTGTACTTAGGCCTCTGTGATATGCACTTATGCCTATGCCATATATGTATTTATCATCATATACTCTGCTACCGAGAATGGAGGGGGGCGTTGTCTTGTAGAGAATCACAAGTCCTTACTAACGGAATGTTGAGTTTGGGTGACAAGATCATTTCCTTTGCTCCCTTATCCTTCCCTTTTTGATGTCAGGTACCCATTGCCACCTCCTTGTTAGATGACAGTATATTGTGTAGTACATGCAACAAAGTCATACCTCAAACCTTCCACTATTGGTATGTCCCCCTTCCCCCTCAAATAAAACATTCTGTGCATGACAAGTGCTCATCTACAGCCAACTTCTGGGGTAATGACGAACACAAAAGATGATGATGATGGCTTTATAATCATCCTGCGCATTGTTTACACCGTCCGATCAGCCTCTTGGTAACCAAATGTAAAACAGAGGATTTCAGAGAATCAGATATGATAACCCAGAGTTTTTGAATGGGATAACTGTGGTCAAACATATCAATTTGCAGACGTATTTATTCTATAAGTAGAGGCCTATCTGATGATGGAGAACTTGCATATTTATCACGCTGGTCTAAGAACACATTTCAGGACGATAAAAAGTGTTTATGTACATACCCTTGCACCATATTAAACCGAATAGATTTCAATTCTGCTCGTTATGAGAAATCTTTGTTTTACACAACAAATCAGTGTAGTAGCTGTGCACTCCTCATGATCAAAGATGCTGCTGTTCAGCTGTTATTCAAAACTTGGGCTAAAATGAGATAGAAACATGGCAGGGTATCTGCCGTCATCCTGAGACAGGTGTGTAACATTGAGCTATTGGATGTATCAGATCGACAATCACTCGAAGGTGGAGGCAATAACAGTGTTCAGCGTTGAGATGCTATGAGATGTAAAAACATTCACAAGATTCTGTAATAAACCAAATCAAACACGAATCTCAGTGGCATCTTTTTGGTTTTATTATGTACACTGTCGTAAAACCGCCTTCTTGGGATGCATTGCCAGAACAGATGGGCTTAGTAAAGGCATCCTGACTGGCAGGGTTTTTTGCACAAGGAGACTTGGAAGACCCACGGGCTTGTCCTTTTGTTGAGGTCTTCAGGCAAGCACAGGATAGACAACGGTGGAGAAGATTCTGCGTGAGTGCCACAAAGAGTCGTACAACGACTGGAATATAACTGATGATATATACTTCCGGTACTGCCTATTTACAAGACACGTGCAACCTCTGAAAGAATGCAAGCTCATTTCCAAATATGGTCATAGTTCCTGGAATACACGATACGCGTATTCCATGGAACAAAAGATTTCCCGTTCGATTCGTTCCTCGGATACCAAGACACGGATGCTTATGTCTTATATATCAATTGAAGGTTTTAGGTACAAAAGAACATGCGATGAAAATTATGCAAGATCACATAGCAGATTATGCAAGATCATAGCGATGAAAATTGTGCAAGATTACATAGAAATATAGATAAAGTTGATCTACTTATCGAATGGATATAGAATATAGTCCTTTTTATAGATATATAACGGCATAGTAACTATGAAGGGACTTAAGAGTACTGTTAAAAAAAAGGTTGGAACAATCATCTTATCTTCTAAAAGTGACCATAAAGCTATTGTGAGCTCTTACAAATCATAGACCTGACTTTTAGCATCTCGTTTCTGGCAACAACCTACTCAAATTATCCCCAGGTAGGCCCTATGGGACTCTTAACGTAAGACAACGTGGATGTTATGCGTGAAAACCTGGATACCCAGTGTTTTGTGGTATTTTTGCTGACGAAGAAATGGATTTTCCCTACCATTGTACTGCATAACGGACTTCCAACCCTCCTACACTCTACTAGCTACGACCCTAGCGTTCAAAATGGGTCTCAACTGGAATTGGCTAAATGATCACGAGCGATATCGTTATCAAAAACCTTTGACGAATACTTCAGTAACGCTTGCATACACAGAAGGTACACGTAACGTTGAGGGAATAGCGCAAATTTATAGACAAAACAGCGAGTTGGTGAGGAATAAATAGGGAGCCGAGTGGTAGCCTCCTTCCCCATAAAATGTTGAAAAACAACTCCCAACACGTGGGGAATAGTTTATGTTATGATAAACTATGAAAGATTTGTAACAGGTTTGAAAGTGGGCCTTCAGCGTTCACCGTGCTTCTTTATTTCCTTCGTCCCACGTTCGGAGTATGCACGGTCCCTCTTTTTCCACTTGGATGCGTGATTGGTAGATTCCATGAATACAACGCCATGGTTGTCACCTAGGTTTTTCTGATAGGAGTTATAGAATTCGCTTACTGTGTTATCACTAACTCGGAGCATGTGCGTTGGTTTATTTAATTTTAAAACCCAAATAATCGTATCAAAGTGGTTTCGCAACAACAAACCATCATCTCTTTGATGTTCCATTATCAAAAAACCACGATCAGGGGGTTCGATCTATGGACATTCATTCCTGCGTATCGTAGGCAATGATATCCCAGATTATTGATTCTGAGGGTGAAAATTAGAGATGGGAAGGGGTTTGTTGATACGGAAGATTTGTTGTCGTTGAGATTTGAATAATCGCTGCGACTCTTGATGCTCCAACACGTAAATGATGTGTCACTGATTGTCTTTAACAAGTTGCTTATTATTGAAAAGCTGCTGAGTTTGCACTGCGAGCTAAAACAGATAGTTCCTTTCTTTGCTCTATCAATAGGCAATTGATGTGCTTAGGATCATGACCAACAACAAAATCAGTGTGGAATTTGAAACGTTTTCTAATGAAATCATGCGAAAACATAGGAACGCTGAAGAACTGTTTGTACTGAATCCCAGCAATCTTTGATGTACTACATATCCTAACCTTCCCGTCATTTTTCCTATTTCAAACCTGTGCATTGGAACTACCGATCTTTACTGTCACCTGATTGCACTGTTTTTGTGAGAGAAAAAGATGACGTAATATCCTGTGGTCTGCCAACCTTTGTTGAGTAGGAAGAAAAGAAAGCAGATTTCCAGACAACCAGATCTTCTTGTCAGTGAACACAGAGTCAAGATATTACGCGGATTTGAGACAAGAAGGAAGGTATTTTTGGACGTCAAAGGCATCGCGTGTGTGTTTACCTTAAATCGAAGATTAGGCGATCATTTCTAAATAAGGCACAAGCGTCACACGACACTCAGTGTATCGGAATCAGCTGTGAAGTCGGCAAGACATTGGAAAAGTAAAACCGGTTTTACGAACCACAGGGTCAACGGAGACAGGCGGAGGGGAGTTTCACAATATTTTTGTATCACGAGGAGAGGATGCACTGAGTAGAAATGAAAGTAACTCAACGTGAAAAGTAATTTTGTTGTTAAGAGTTAACACTGAATATCAGCTTTCCTAACAACGTTCAATAAGCGAAAGCAAAGTTTGACTTCAGACGACAATCGGAGAGATGTTAGGATTTTCACCACCGACCCATCAAGGAACAGTACGTCAGCTGGTTGATCAGGCAGTTACAATGGACGACCTTGTTCTTCTGAAGCTGATTTTGACACGAGCACCTGGTTCAAGGATGCTCATTGAATCGCAGGACTTAAGTGGTACGACAGCCGTTCATAAATGTTGCTTTTGGGGGCATCATAGAATTGTATCAGCTATGATAGACAACGGCATCGATATTAACGTTAAGGACAATAAGAATCGATCCCCTCTTCACGTAGCAGCTATGGAAGGACATCGAGAAGTTGTCCGATTACTGTTAGACAGTGGTGCAGATCCTTATGTTGTAGACATGGCTGGTATGAAAGCTTTTGAACTTTGTGGTGACGAGAAAACACGTAGACTCTTTCCAAGGAAAGTCTCAGTACGGAAATGCAAATCGGAACATTACGAGACCTTGGAGGAGGTTGGATTATCTTTCACCGACAAGAAACTATGCCGATCTGATTCCGGAATTGTAGCCGACCAGGCAGTCTATGCACGAGATGGAGATCTCGGTCAATCGATAACATACGAGTCTTTCACTAAAAGTCGAGAATCTGTCGTTTAAGTTGATTCGATGTCGATGATTTCAGGCAAATACGACTTTGAATTACAACTCCAGGCAAGTACAAGTAGAGACTCACCTATTTGTATTAGTCTCCAGAACCAGTGACTGGTTGGCGAGAACTGAGCGTGTTAGCTCACTTTCTGTGTTTGCCATGCCGTAATAGCATAACGATGCTTGATGGAATATCGTGAAAAAAGAGGGGGAAGTCGCATGGTCGTGCTAGATTACTGCTTGAAACCAGAAATATCATTGTAAAGTATTTAGAACAGAAATCGATACAGAAGGTAACGTATCGCGTATTGTAAGATGTGCTTTTGGTATGTGCTAGAGAGGAAGCTGGGTTGATAGTCACTTAAAATCGCAGGTCGGATCTGTATATAAGAATGTTGTATAAAAAGATGGAAAATAGACCTTTAGTGTAAAAAGAATTCTAAAATTGTCAGTTTAGATTGTTTATTGACCATTTTACCATAGACTATCATGCTTTATATTGGGTTTTTTATCAGCGGCATTATCAAGTAGTAAAATGATATGTTGCTATTATGTTCTGCAATATTTACATTTGCAAACTCATTTAGTGGCTGTTTTGTGGGTTTTTTTGCACCCTGTGGAATGTTAGGTTCCTAAATGTACCCCCCCCCCCCGCACTTGAAGGGCAAGTTTGACGACCTATTCCCTATCAAGAGAAGAAATATCAATAAATGTTATTTAGCGGTTTGGGTTGATATTGATGTAGCTTTTGGACAAAGATATGATAAGGTGTGCGTAATAATAGACCTGTGGTGCATTGTTAAAGTAGAGACATTTACAGTACTTTACAGATCGTTCGACGGTCGTGCTTCAAGTTTAAGACGAAATGTGGTTGTAGTTATTTTGTGGGGTTGTTTTGGGTGGGGTAGTCTTTCTCCGATTTCTAGACACCCCAGTTCCTCATTCCCATCCTTACAAGTTTCTTACAGAACCCATTGAGTTACACTTGCCCCGTCTGAAATCACCTCTAGAGGGTGAGTGGTGGGTGGAGCTTTTAAAGTATAACTTTAAGGCAGCTGCCGTTTCACAGCCAATAGGATTGCAAAAGTTAATACCATAGCCTTCCTTGATATCGATAGATGTTATATGAATTAGTGTAGGCTTATGGAGGGAAAATAGTGTAGCTTTTGGATGACAGGAAGTGTTAACTGTCACATAAAGATATAAACGTGAATAATCAGCATTAAGACATTAAGAGTATACCCGTCACTCCCCCCCCCCCCTCAAAGCGTTGTCTCATGCCTTGGAGTCTTTGTGTTCCAAACCCTGCCAAGGAATTTCTGTGTACGCCACTGCCCTTTAACAATTCCTTTAATTTAAGGCTTAGGTGCAGCGACCATTTATGATAGCATAAGTGTTTTGGTTGAAAGAACTGCCACGATTTTGTCTTGACTTGTTGCCCTTTTCATTGAATGAAATCACAGATTTATTCATCTTACGAAAAACGGGAACAGACGTTACTTACGAGCTTTTACGTTATTAGCCATCATACTTGACTATCTTGACAAAGGAAGGATCACTCGCAATTATTTACGTAGTTGATAAAGCTAAAAGGAGATTATTAGATTGTTTAGAAGCAAAGCTTTCACTGCGTAAGCTTGAAAAAGGTGGCTCAGCCTGAAGTTGCTCGTGCGTAATCAAGTTCAATAGATATCGTGCATGATTTCAATTTGCACAATTTTAGGCAGGTGGTTAGGTTTAACAATCAAGGCTAGAATTATGACTCAAGGGGTCATTTAAGTTTGGCTGGTTTAAATTTTCATATATTATATCAAGATGGCAGTAGAAACGGAGAACTGGCTGCGGATGGCCGACGTACCTGTCGTTATTAGTAGTTAACTCGTGTGATGGTTGTCCTGCGTCGCGAAGGTAGTTTTTGGCTGTACGTTTAAGACCTCTTAATACGAACAGGAAGAGAAGGGGCATGGTATGTGTAAAAGTCAAGATTATTTTGACACAAACTATGTCTTTATCCCCTTTGTAAACTCGAACAATAGTAGAGAAGACTTTCTAATTTATTTTACTTTTTAGATGTGTTACAACGAGTGGCGTTATGGTTGTAAAGGCCTCCTCTTTTCTTTCTCCACACGACAATCGTAATAATCGGTCAGATTGACTCCCCTGCCGTGAGCACGGTCCACAAAACTGAGAGACCTTCAATAGTTGGGGATATCTCCCTTTCCCACCAGGTAATATGCGTAGCTACAAGCAAAGAGACAGTTTTGTGTACGACAATACTCTATGTCACCGTCTGATGATATGGACAATATCATCTACAAGAAATTAATAGCTTTATAGCCCCAGGGTCACGTTAGATTGCGTTTCTCCTCACGTCACTCAGTGGCATTAGGACCACGTTTATCAACCACATCTTGTAGATATGTACTGACATATATTTAGCAGCTGTAATGTACGCTGATAGCTTCCTTTGTTGTCTCTTGAAGTGTATTTATTCATAAATTGGTATGATACATTGTGGCTTTAAAGAGTAACATCACGAAAATAGAATTGATTGCATGGCTTGTCTATAATCTGCGCATTGTTTTCGCTGAGGATGAAAGTTTCTTAGATTGCTCTCTTCGACAGGCTCCATTACTGCTTAGTTTTTGTTCATTGACTATCAATGTAGAACAAACAAATTCAAGTGTTGACACTTGAATGCGCTCTTACGCGTAACAAATTCTACTCCGCCCCAGCTACCCTTTATTTGTTTAACTGCTTTTTAAGGGTAGTTGTGATGTGGCAACAGCTGCTAATCAGGTACCTTAGGTCACTAAACGACGAAATGAACTCTTCTTAATTTTAGTGCCCCGTTTTGCTCTTGTTGGGTTTTGCCTTTTGTTTTCTTCCCGTGTTCCTTCTTTCCTGCTCTCTTGCCAAACCACTCCAGGTTGGGTTGTTGCTGTGCGGCTATTCATCGTCTTGAAAGATTCGAGCCTCTTAGTACCTATAAGAAGTCTACTACTGTTTGTACGGGCGCACAAGTTTCTAATTTTCCTCATGCCAATGGGCCACCTTCGCAATTCGTGTCAGAATCCGTGGCTCATAAATCTGATCAAATGGTCTCATTATTTGCACCCAAGTAACCTATTCGTCAGTTATAGAAGAGTACCGATGCACGCAAGCACTGAAAGCATTGATTCAGCTTTTTTCTTTATTGTGCGTGCCACAACGTACTAACCACGTACCCATTATGCTTTGCCACAGAGTCCGAAAAACGCGAACCAAATTTTGTGTTCCCAAGGAAACTGTGTTGGAGTGCAAGGTAAAACTATGCAGGTGTGGCAAGAATGGGAGATGGGAATTAGCTAACGTTGTTTAATGTCGGAAGTTGCTGCTAGCGAAAGTTAGCGTGAGACTAATTTAGTATCTATCATGAGGACGCTACTTACCAAATCGCATACTATTTAGCCATACCCTTGTGTCGAAATAGTAAGGAACATTGTTGGCAACAGTGTGGCAGAGCCAGACGAGCAATTTTTGGAATCTCTGACATGGCAGTGTCTGGTTGTCGGCTTGCATGAAAGGGCAGAAACTAAGGAGGAAATGTAACGTTATTTAGGATTCTGATATATTCTGCAATAGGAATTAGGAACTTAAACCGGGTCGCCTTGTTACCAACAACAGAGTTGATGCAGTTGAGACAGGTGGGACTTTCTGGCAAAGTTATCAAGCTCGTTGATGCTGAGTGGGTGTAACTAGTAGGTTAAGCATCTGTACTGTTATGGTCTGTTACTGTTATAGCAATGTTATTACCAGGTTACCAGGGAATAATAGTTTCACTAACTTAAAAAGTGAGCCGAGAGTACACAGGGACGGGGGAACAGAGGGCAGCTGGGGCCATGCCCCTAAAGATTGGCCAAATCTCCTTTTTTCCCGTGACCACTTTTTAGCTTTATCAAAATTGAAATTGATTGCGGCAGACATTGTGTCACATTCACAGCAAATATGCATATTGAGACACACAACAGATTTTTCTTCTGCATACGGTGGAAAGTGAAAAAGAAAATTTGAACCCAGCCTACTTGACCCCCCCCCCAAATCTGCTTTACCTTCCTCCGCCCCTGCAGTACATGTGTCATACTTGTACCAAATGGGGAGTTTAACTGCGTTTTAACTGTTCAGAGTCCAGGTATTGAATGACCGACCTCCAGCTGGAAATCTTATTGTGAAAATGGAGATTTCTCAATTTTTAATAACATAAGGATGCTTGCAGGATGCGATAATCGACCGAAAACAGCTTTGACAGCCTTTTCAGCAATAAAATGTTCACTTTTCTGCTTGAAAACCCTTGATAACATATGATAACTCATAACATTCATACTTGACGAGCCGTATGATGACCTTCCAGCTTTGCCTCGTATCGGATATTTACCTCCCTTTTCCTTGCTACCAAATTTCAACAAAAGATATTCAGGTTTATCAATAGAACCGCCCAATAGACTCTAAGACCTATTTGTGTGGAGCTGATATCCAGGCCTCGAAGTGAGTTCTCATTAGATGATCAAGTGGTGAAAATCTGTGCCTCTTCTAGGTATGTCATGCATTCCTTGAATCTTAGCAAAATCTTCTTGCTAACCAATAAACGTACTAAAACTGAACAACTCGTAAAAATCATTTCCCTAATCAATAAGAAATATGAAAAAACATCACCATGCTCGTGGGTAATCCTAAAAGGGGAACTATCTTGATCTGAAGAATAAGCGATATGGTGCGTTGCAATGAATTGGAATACGTTCGCTGTCCGCAGTTATAAGAGATGCTTCTCCCTGTATACTTCTATGACACGTAACAGATATTAGCAGTGGCGGTTTTCGAGAGTGCGGGGCCCTGGGCCGAAAAAGTTTGCGGAGCCTTATGGCGTCATGCATTACAAAGCATTTCAGACATCATCGTACTGCGGACGTTTTGGAAACACTGTATTCCCTCCAGGGGGTACAGTTTCAAGTTTCACTCTATTCCACGACGTCAACATTGGCAGTTAGACACATACCGTATTCGTAGCATTGAAGCTCGAGGCCCCTTGGAAGTGCGGGGCCTCGGGCCATGAACCTGTCGGCCTTCCCCTAAAACCGCCACTGAATATTAGTACATTATTTTAGCATCGAAGTACACGTCTTCATACAAAAATACCACTATCGGAACGTATTTATTGTGGGGTGCAATTCGTTGTAGAGATCTCAGTTAAGTTGACCATAGTAAAATGGATGGTTGAGACTGAAAACATGAATTAAAACAACAAACAACAAGGCGAGTCTAATAAATGCCTATCCAGTTGTTCTTTGGCTCGTAAGCTTGTTATTGGAAATCATAGAGTAAGGATGTGCTAGAGCAAGGGTAGCCAAACCATGGGTCAACGTTTTCTTGCCTGATCTGTTTATGATCTGCTAAATCCACTATTCAGACCAACGTATAATAATCGGGAAGCTGTATTCGATCCGAGGGGTAAATCACTCAAAAAATCACCTGCACATCTGATGAAAAAAAGATCAAAGAAAAAAAAACAATGGAAAATAAAAAAGTCAAGGAAAAAATTCAAAAAATCAACTCATAAATTAAAAAATAAAAAAAGATCACATACACCTTACTGAGGAGTGATTTATCCCTCGATTTGAGCTATGGTATTTTCCTGCATTTTTTGTAATCAGGTAGAGGTATGCATTTGGTAATCCTTGTTTCTTTTCACAAGTACAATTGAAAGTGAGTTGAAAAGCAGGATTTTTATTGACGTAGTACATCTAAAGTTGGGCGAGGGAGAACTCAAATCCAACCGTCAGAAAATGGCCCGTGGCACTAATAATGGTCTGCCACAGCTGCACTCTCGTGTATGATGGCTATGACCATAAGAGAGGACAGTTGAGGTAATACATTCATGCCTATATTTACAAATGGATCACGCGTCGCTAAAACATGACACGGAACGCAATACATCTTCAATTTATGATATCATAGCATGTAAATATATGAGTATTTCTTGCCGCAAGTATTACCTGATCCGATCAGCTCAAAAAAAGTTTAATCCAGGTTACATTCGATGACTGCATGACTAGGTTTGACGCACGTACCCTATACTTTGGTGCAAGAAATTGTTCTTTGGCTGATGTAAGCTTTAACCAATGTCTGACAGAGTCCTATGGCAGTGAAGGAGGCTGGAAAACCTCGAGCAAATTGTATGAAATGTAAAGGTCAAGTCTCTAATTTCGTCGGGTTTTTTGAAATTCCTGATCTATTTATTCTTTAGCAGTAAAACTTTATTACGTGCTTCGTGGCAATCAATGAAATGTATTGCGACACATTTCCTTGTTTCGTCGCCACTTAAGGAGCCTATCAGCTCGGTCAAAAGGAAATCTTGTCAATTTGTATTGTTTTCACATCCCTAATTTGTGGGCGATGTCATAATATGAGGCTATTAACAAGCAATACGTACACGAGCTAAACCGGTCTGTCTGTTATATTCTTTACACAGCGTGACGGCCAAATAGTATTGGACGCGGATTGTAAAGTGATCTGGATTTTGAGTTAAGTTAGTGAGTGGTTGAGTATCATTCTCAGCTGCCTGTCGGGGTTGATGTGGTGAGTACAGTACAGCACAGTACAAGAAACGGTTCCATTAAGGTATTTACAAGGGCCGCAGCGACAGGGAGAGCGTGGCCCCCAACTTTTTGGCATAATAGATCTGTATGTATAATATGTTGTGCTGCTAAAATACCCTGAGTCACCATTCATGTACTCTGACAGCTCAAAATTGAAACGCACATGCTGCGCGAATCCAGCTTCAATGCAAGCAATACATAAATGGAAGCGATGGTGTTCGCAGTTACATTTGCCCTCTCTCTTTTTGGAGCGTGCCGATTTAGGGTAGATTTAAGATGTACCCCCCTGTCCATCAAAGGCCATTGATTGCGAGATAGCTAAGACGGAAGGAGAGCATTTGTATTCCTTTCAAACGTTGTTAATATGATGCATCTAAATCACTTCATTGCTGTATAGTATAGGAGGATGTTTTGATCTCCTATGATTATGACGTAGCGGCAGAAATGGCAGCATGCGCTTTTACATTCATATAGTGCCCTAAGTCGCACGACAAAAATCACTACGAACAGCATTTGAAGTTGAAGTCAAGTCGAATGTGTGTAGCAGCTGGTGATTTATAAGAAGGATGAATATGATTTATAAAGAAAAAAGAACAATAATGAGGAAATTACGTTAGAGGCAATAAGTTTACACTTCTATGGTATTGTCTATGTGACAATACTAATGACAACTACGAGTCAACTCATAACTATGAAAAAGTTCATATAGATTTCTATCTCTACTTTCCACTCTGTCTTGTTCTCGTCCATCTCAGTTGCCCTTTTCATCTTCCCTTAAATTTTCAGGCAACGCCGTGTACTCTGCTACTCATCGTCATCAATGGTAACCTGGGCGAGGTCTGGTTGCTCCCGCCTGTCGTGATCAGATGTAATGATAAGTAGATTAGATACCTTGCCGACTTGGCTGGAAAGGCCTTGGTTTTCTACCAGAAATCTGAAAACTTAAGTTTTAGTGAAGGATGTTGAGGATATCATCTGACATATTTGACAATTTTCACACTTTCACACTAATAGACCGAACTACTAAGTAATTTGTTTGTTTATCACAACTTCCGTCGCACAAGTACATCTTTGAAGTGCCTTAGTTTCATGAAGCAATCTCAATGACTTCTGTGCCCAACCGAGAGCTTATGCCTACCCTGGGGATTCCTCTCTGCTTATCAGGAGGTACGACGAGAGATTGCCTTAGAAATGAGCATCTTCTCTCACATGTTCCTGAATTGTCAGATTCGGTGGCACTTATTAAGACACATTTCTACTACACAAAGCCACGTACAGCGTTCTTTTGATTTTTAAGCATAATACATTATCAATAATAATACACGATACATAAGTTTACGCAAAACATCATCATCTATAACTGAATCGTACCGAATATCACAGATCATCACAATTGTTATTAAACATTAACGAATATTATCGAACATAATCGGACATCATGGAACAGCATGGAACAGCATCATCCACCGGTAGGTATTCAAGGCCGCAGTAGCTATTGGCAACGCGTGCAATGACCACAGATCTCTCAAAAAGACTGGATCGAGCTTCCTATTGTTTCCAACAGCCAAAAAACTGTATTCACAAAGAGCACAGTAATGTCCGCTATGTTGCGTAAAATTGTTTATAAGCTTTGTGTGATGGATATTGAAATAGCGTCCAACGACTGACCTCACTATCAGACGGAAGATGCTTCATGTAGTGTTTTTAGAGGTCAGTGGCTATGGCCGATGGGATTTTCAAAGTAGAACTTCTAAATGCATAGACATGTAAATGTTGAAACACCAGGTTACCATTTCCATATTTTCGCAATTACAGCTTTATACAAAGTAGCAAGACCGTACATGTTTACTTGGCTTATAAATCCACTCAAAACCATACTTTAATTTAAAGCTGTGTGCAACTCTCTGCCCCTCTGCAACTATGATATGACTGAGGCTCGGTTATAACCATATTGCTGGCCCATTTTTTACTCTCCAATTCCTGTTCCTGTTGCTGCAGGGAATTACTCCATATTGTACGGAATGGTAAGGAGGCTGTAGCAGGGTCGGAGGAAGGTAAAACAGATTGGGGGAGCCAAGTAGGCTGGGTTCAAATTTACTTTTTCACGTTCCACAGTATGCAGAAGCAAAATCTGTTGTGTCTCAATATGCATGTTTTGCTGTGAATGTGACACAATGTCTGTCGCAATCAATTTCAATTTTGACAAAGCTAAAAAGTGGTCAAGGGAAAAAAAAGAGTTTTGGCAAAATATCTGGGGGTCATGGCCCCCGCTTCCCCCTGTTCCCCCGTCCCTGAATAACGAATACAAACGAGAAAAGGGCAGACTTTCTCCCTCAGGTGCTGTTCCAGCAATCAATTTTAAATACTTCAAAAAAAGCTGAACCGGCTACTGGGGAAAAACCTTCGTCTAGGCCAGCATACATATTGGACGTGGCGCTCAGTGAGCAGATAGAATAAGATAAAGTAATAGATAAAACTCCTTAATTCTCAGGGGGATTACGACCACAAAACAAATCGACGTATTCCGCTTCTGCAATCCTTAGTACAAAGCGACGAAAAGAACTGGTCTGTAACATCCTAAACGATGATACTTTGTCGCAAATGTATTCTTTTGATGAGAAACTGAAGTAAATACATTCTTCACGCTGCTGTCGCACAACATTATGAATCTGTATTGCGATGTGAACCGATCTGAAATAAAAAGGTTGTAGTCATATCGAGATCCGTTGTAGCAGAACCGTGTAGCGACTTTGGTGTGAACAAGACTTAAGATTCTGTAATATCTTCTCTTGGGTTATTATACCCCCCCCCCCTAAAAACGCACTCCACATTGTACATTAAACTTGAAGCGAAAGCAAGTGTATCAAAAAGCGTCGACCATGCAGACAGCTGCTAAGCACGGTATCCAAAACGCTTTAGTTGAAAGTTCGTACCTTAAATTAAGCAAGAAAAAGGGCTTCGAATGGGTCAATGCGGAGAAAACCAAAGGCGGAGAAGGTAAAAGGCGATTATCTTTGACATGCAGGTACCGCCAGCGTTCGGTTATAGCAAAAAGAGGTCAGTGATGTAATAATCGATTGAGTTAGATAGAACACAGAGATTTTTAAAAGACAAGGTACTAAGGAATAAAGAGAGATTTATGGCTTTTAATCGGGGCAATCATGACTTACGTTATTTCAGATAATCTGGCAAGGAATTCGAAATTTCAGATTCTTTGTTAAAGGTCTATATTTCATCCGTAATCTACTGCACACTAATGATTCTTTGTAAGGTAATTCATAACAATTTTAAAAATGTATTGTCTGTAGGAAGTAGAGCTTAATGACGTGCTCGCTTGTTGTCATGACTCAAGACGTAAGAGACATTAATGGTGCGAACTTCCAGGTTGCACCAACTGCGCTAGGTTTGCATTTATCAGTCATGAACAGTATTGCAGAAGGTGCAACGAGTCAGAAATGTACCTTTGCTGTTCTAAACCTGATCTTCAGCAGAATATCGTCCAAAGCGTTGCGTAATCAATACTTTCAGTTATACCTACGTATGCAGGCATAGTGAATGATGTAACCAAAAACACATATGATCAAGGCCTACAATGTCTTACTAGCATTCCTTGCAATTACCGATATTACTCTATGACGGTCTACTGTTCTATGCTTTTGTTCTATGCTTTTTGTGTGGTCCAGTTTTGTTATCATGATATTTGTATCCTTACCATGTGGCAAACGCTGAAATGGAAGTGAAATTGGACAAAAATTGGCCAGGAATCATGATTGTGTTGCTACTGAAACTCAAGATTTATCTTTCTAGGGCTTACTTTAACTAAAACTGCAACTGGAGCTGTTTTATTTCGTATTAAATTTTGGAATTCTTCTCTCTTTTCATTTAATATTGTAAAGCGCTTAGATAGGTAGTAATAAGCGCTATAAAAGCATGTATTATTAACATAAGTATTTATTAAGCGCAGGCAAACAATGGCGTTTGAAGCCTAATATTTACTGTCGTGCATCCTAAAAACGCTCACTTTTCAAGATGGCTTACTCACTTAACTCCTTTATTTTCTCCTTTAATCTTTTCTTCTCCCTTTCTAAAGCGTTCTACGTTTTATCATTACTGTACAGCTTTCTTTATCATTTCCACGCTCTAACCTTACTCTGAGTACTCTCCTATCCTTGCCCACATCAACCAACCAGTGTCTCCTTAGTGCTAGTCTCAGCCTTGTGCCAGGGACTACCATCTCTAATACATAATTCACATTCTCCCGGACACCTTTACTCTTCATCTTTACTCTTCACCTTTACTCTTCGTGCTAGTCTCAGTCTTGTGCCAGGGACTACCATCTCTAATACATGTTTCACCTTCTTCCGGTCCCCTTTACTCTTCATCTTTACTCTTCACCTTTACTCTTCGTGCTAGTCTCAGCCTTGTGCCAGGGACTACCATCTCTAATACATGTTTCACCTTCTTCCGGTCCCCTTTACTCTTCATCTTTACTCTTCA
>JAAAKL020009245.1:0-15245 GCA_010016065.2 Carybdea cf. marsupialis auct. non (Linnaeus, 1758)
AAACCTTTCCAGACTCGCCTAAAGTCTGCATTTTGCTTAACTACTGTTGCTAAGTATCTTTTCATGGCCCCATATCAGTGTCCCCATATGAATATCAGTAAATACATTGGATAGTAAATATACTTACAAGTATGTAAGAAAGCACACTCTCCTGAGCAGAATTTGCTGACTGCAAAAGACAAGCTTCATCTACTGATCTATGAAAAGCTTTTGTCATGAACTACATTTACATCTGGATCCCCTTTCACTTCAAAAACATGAGTCGTTTCTAAGATCTAAACATCTCTGAGTTATGAGTAGCTAAAATACAACAAGTACAAAAAATCTCATCGTTGTTGCCTCTGGTTTATGATTAGCGTAGATTACCCATTCAGATTGAGATATTCTAGACTACCTTGGGTGGTGAGGGAGCAGTCAGGATGTTTTCGGCTACCTTGATGCTGATGATATCTATCCTTACATATTGAAACTGTGCTATTTAATTCACCTATCAGTACGTGCCAAAAGTAAAATTAATGCGAGTGGATAAGCTCAAAAATTGTAACCGACAAGCTAGAGTCTTCGTTTTATTGTGCCAAAAACCATGCAAGAGGACAATTGCTCTCCCAGTCCAAACTTTATGGCAGTGTTTCTGACGCTGATTGCATATCAAGACGTTTTAAGGCCAAACAACTGACGGGTAAAGTACTTATAAAAATGGGTGTACGCGATTTTCCCCCAAAAGTAGGATTTCTCAAGGATTTCTGTTAAGACATTGAAATAATGAGCAATAATATTACGAGATTTCTAGGGAGTGGTGCACGCTTTGAAAATATCTTCATAGACAGAAATAATTGGCGGTCAGAGACATCCAGATCTAATTTAAAGAGACTTGATATTTTAGGTTTAAATGGTAATAAACATAGAATTGAGGGCATAGATGTTATCGCCCTAAAACAAATGAATTTAAAATGTTTTTTCCATAAACCTTTTGTACTGTTTGTGGGTGAGTTCCCTTAGGAGTACATATGACCTCACGCACCAGAAAGCATTTCTTTTCGTGGAAATTAATTGTTCGGTACATTCATGACCACACCAACAGCGAAGTTTTCAAAAAGTCAGTCCGTTTCAAACATAATTGGTCAGTCTGTTCTGGCATGAAGGCTCTACAAAGAAGTCTCTACTTTTCTACAAGAGTATTCTCGAATTGTTGGTCCACCGTTGCTTGAGTGGCAGTAGAAACGTGTATTTAAGGTAGACTGACTTTCTAGGAAATGTACATCCCTTATAGTATTACTAGATATAAAGAAAATGGAAACAGCAAAGACGTCAAGTGGCTGAATATACATTGTATTCTATCACACTTCTATTTGTGCACTGTTAAATGCTTGAATAACCCTTGATCTTTTTAAACTAACTGTTTACACCCATAACGGAACAAACCCTTGTAATGGCTATGGCAACAACCTGCGAATAACCTGCTTAAAGGGAGTAGGACCTACACGAAGAACGGAACCAAAGTGGCGCGCTTTTGAGCGGCGTCTTTGATTTTGAAGCTACACCTTTTATATCATGGATAAATTGTGTGTTTTATATATCTGATGCAATAAACCTTTTAATGTAAGGTAAGTAATAACTTCAGCAAGAGGCTGATCCCAAAGCATTTCTTTTCCTAGTGATTAATCGTTCAGTATATTACAACTTCAATCAAAAATTGAAAAGATCTACAGAAGTTCATGTCTATTTCATTGTAGCCAAGTGGTATCTCTCTTTACATCTTCCAATTAGGAAATCCTGCGATGTAGGAAAATGCAAAACTTAAGTAGGCGATTGATCAATTATAAATTTGTGTCGCACGTGCGCTCACAGCTACAAAGGTTACGAGTTCTGCAGTTACATGACTTCTGGAGATCAATTGTAAACAGCAGCGCAAAGTACCATGTCCACGATATTCAACGGCGCAAAACAAGGCTCTCAGCAATTATTGTTCTTGAAATAATTTCTAGTCTAATGCTATTGACTGAGGTAGGATTGATATCTTTTAGTCCAACAGAAAATACCTCCAATTGGCGACAGATATCTTCAAGCCAACCGTCATATTGTATTGTTTCACCTATGACCAGGGGGTTATGCGTGATGCTCTGTCCTTGATCTCCTATAAAAGGGAAGGCCTGTCCAGATTCTGATGAACATAGACGAAGAAGGTAGTACACTTTTTCATACTTTGATATTTAACTTCTAATTTTTAAATCAAATAGATTTTACTTGTACTTTAAAATTCCCATTTCAGTGGAGTAGCTCTGTTATGAAAGAAACGCTTTGTTCTCATTGCATCAAACTTAAAATGTCTAAGATTGCCTTCAATTTGTCTTCAGCAGGGTTTGTAGGCCTATTTCGCCTGTCATGTATTCTTGCTATTATGTAATTTCACTATCCCTGCAAAATTGCCCCGTCAAGCAAAACATTTTAACACATATAGTTAACTATAAACCTTACACGTCTACGTAGAACGTATCCAAGGAATCACGTCATTTACTTTATACGTAACAAACTACATAAAAACATAATTGGCTTTTGTAACTGAACCTGCATTTGCTGCTTTCTCAGAATTACAACATAAATACAATTGACCAACAGAAGTGTCTAAGATCCAATTCTTTATTTTATGATTATCTACGAAATACCTGAAATATATAAATATATATCTCACATATATCTATTATGTTGTTTTGATTGTCATTTCTTTGAGCCACGATTTCATCAGCATTTTCGTTAACTCTTTTATCATCAAAATTCACTTTATCAACGTTATCTTCGTCATTATCATCATCAGAAGCATCAGCATCATCATCATCATCATCGTTGTCGTCGTAGTTATCGTCACTATCCTCACCATCATCATCGTTTTTATTATCATTATTGTCTTTATAGGCGGGACCATCTCCTACACATTTGAATATCCCGTTGCTAAATGAGACTGTCTGACTTCAACTTAAATCGGTGCAAAAAGAGATATCTGAAATTTAAAAATATTTATCATAAAAAAGTTTAAACCATCATAACCTTCAGTTTTACCATTTTATCACATTAAAATTATAACCACGGTCATCAGCTTTTGGTTGCCACCGTAGTCACTTTCATCATCATGGTCCTTTTTAATCATTGTCATCTATATTATTACTTTATTTAACATAGTGCCGTCATTTTCTTTATAGTCATACTCGTTCTCTTTATTCCCCCCTACACCTACAAGCAGCCTGAGTATACTTGACAGAGAAACTGTGCATCCTGTGATTCCACGTAAATAAACTGTTACACAGATCTGCACGAATCGAATCAGCGTCACACAAGACGTATCCGTGATACGACACATGTATGAAAACAACGTTTTGGAGCAAACTTGTTGCCATAGGCATGAAACCAATGAGTACTCGGAATTCCTCTCCTCAGTCCAAAAACATAATTTATTCTGAAGAAAGCTGGAATGTGTTAGGAATAGGGGTGTTTCCTAAGAAGAATTTGTTACGTTTCATAAGGTATAGAAGGTATGCCAACTTATCGGGAGAAAATGGATTACCACTGAGAAGCCGGGAGATTCCCTCTTTCGCCGAGACTCCTCTGCAGATTTAGAATTTTAAGCGGATTGACATTGCTGGCATTTCTTAAGAGATGTGTTATGGAATGACTGTTGGAATTATCTATTGCAATTCCAAGGCATATTAGTTCAGTGAATACTGTTTGCAAGTACTTGAAAGAGAGTCTCTGCTTGTATCCTCAGGAAGATATTGGATTAGTCTTTGTCTACGGCCTATTATCAATGGTAGGAGTTGATAATATCTACCACTTTTCGCAGTATCTGAATCCATGTCCTGCAACTTTAGCTGAACACCACCTGAACCCTGTCTACATTTAATGATTTGTTGTAGCCTTGCTGAACTATAATCGATATCTGCAACAGACCTAGACCAGCCATTTTTGATTTTTTTAAGGTGATACGCGTATCCCGTCCTAAAGTTGACTTTGTACTGTATCGATAAGGGAAACGGTAAGCTATCCCCCTTCTAGTGTCCGCACTTGCCCTTTGGTATGATTTGTACCGACACGATCATAATATTTACAAATCTAAATAAACCAATTCAAATGCTGCTTGAATCAAATACAGTCTTTGGCCCCTTGAATATTCAGGTCAGCGGATGTTTACTGTGAAGGTGACGAATGTGTTTTAACTCACTCACCTGAGTATTCAATCAATACAAGAACTGTGCGTTTGCGTCATTCGCAAAGTCCCCGTCTTCTATCAGGATGACTATCATACCTATTCTAACATTTCTTACAACATGCAACTATCACATTATGCTTATAGATAATCTTAAATTGTTAAAAATTATGTCAATCCAATTGACGCCATTGCTGTACATACATCTTTTTTCGAGTGGTAGGTGTCCTAATGGTGTATGTGCTTAAAGGTGCAATTAAGCCCACGTTAGGTATAATGTAACTAATGAGCTAGAAAAAATCTAAGCACCACTCACGTCCTTGGCGCTTGAACAGAGGGTAGGCGATCGGACTTTCCAAAATATATCAGGGTAGGTAAAGCACATGGAGAAGGTGAAATGCATAACATTTTTTTCTGTGACATGTGTTTGCCAGGGTTAGCGGAATACTAAAAGACGTGCTCACAGGGAAGATGGCGCTCTCTCTCGCCTGCCCTCAGTGACTTACTTGTTAAGCACAGATGCCAGAACAGTATCTGGTGCATGGTTGATGTGAATACAAACGTGTTCGTGTACAAAATCGGGCTTTGAGGGATTGAAATATTTTAAATGTATTGCGTACTTTAGGAAAAACGCTACAAACTACAAACTACAAACTTCTACAAACCCTAGCCACTAAATGAATGAAAAAAGTTTACTCATGTCTACTTTAGTTTCTTAATACGCAAATCTACTGGTACGATTTTATCAATCACATGTACTCTGAGGAGCCTGGGAAAATGAACATGGAATGAAATGCGACAGGAGGTAATTTAATGCAATCATGTATTGTTAACTCTCCTCAAACTTGCTTTGATTACTGTTAAATACTGTTGAGTTGCTCGAATATTCAGTGGTGTTCAAGTAATAACAGTTTTCAATGAACTTGATACGTCTCAATTTTAAAGCGTAAATGATGATGTTAATCACGTACATTGATATCAGACTCAGGACCACCTGCGATGAAGTTTTCATTAAACCTGTTACTGTAGATACATTCCCAAAATTTCATTGATAGCACTGAATTGACACTAAAGAGCTTAAACTTGGTATTTACTCAAGAATACACTCCTGTATAGAATCAAGGGTCACCAGGAAAAGATAAACATGAAAACCTTTTCATACATTTATCATTGGAATGTCGATAAATAGCTGGCAAATGTAAGAAGCATCGTTAAGACCTTGTAACATTGAAACACTTAAGGTAACTACAGATTCACTTGATTCGAAAATCCCGCTGCATTATTATTGTGAGATACAAGAAGTGTTCGTCAACCACCTGGATGGGAATGAATTCATGCAGTACCAATATTGGACTAAGGACTTTAAATGATAGATTACGAAGACAAAGTAGATCCATTACATTGGGATTAAGTACATGACAAATACTCGTCGTATGATGGGCATTCTGATAATGCATTGACGAATGTATTTCATCCTTAAGGGATTACAACTAGTTACTAGTTACAATCGTCTGTCGTCTTTATGTTATCTGAATAAAGAAAATTGCAGTTATGAGCTGAGCCGACACAACTGGGAAATCAAACAAGAAAATTCCTATCTCTCGCAACATGAAGGTTAGAGCAAAGACTGAGCGGATTACAGAAGACACTAGGAATTTTTACTATTGATGTTATTGCATTGTTGTTTTAGATGTACAACCATTCGTATATAAAGAATTCATTTTTGATGCATTTAGAATGGGCATTTTGATGAGTGAAACAGTTCTGTTCTTTCAAGACTTCACCCTCTTACTTGTCAAACATGTCAAACATTACTCGCATTACGTTCTAAATTAGGAAGTAATGAATGTACCAGATGCTGACAATTCAGGGGGTATTTATTAAGTTATGACATTGCTTGCTATCCACGTTTTCTTCTCTGCACGTGAGCTCATCTGTAAGAATTGTATGTTATGTAGGCTGACATATAGCAAAGCTTGTTGCAAGCTTTAGTGTTGCACGGTAGGCCTACTATAAAAACTCTTATCTTGAATTACGCTCATTATGTCATTGAATTCTACACCGACCATGTCATGTGAGAGACAAGAAGACAGTTGTTACCAATTGAAGTTTCTGAAGATATAGTTGCAAAGGCCAACACATTACCCCAACTATAAAATAATCATGGAACATATCACTATTCATTTTGTCATAATAATGTGAAAGCGACAAGAAATAACGCAATTCAAAGTTGTTCTTAAACTGCACAGCGTAAGCATTCCTTGATACATTTGATTTGCATGGCTATCGCATTGAGTAAAGCAACACTTTCCTGTAAAGAATTCGTTCCGTTGCACAAGCATTCCTTAATATTTGTAAGAACGAAAGGTTGCTAAAATGCCCTCCCTGTAGCAAATACTGTTGTCCGTACCGTAAGAGTTTCAACTTTAGAGTGTTGTCTATGTAAAATATTGGTCAAAAACATTTACAAACGTCTATCATACTAGTGATTCAGGCTAAGTCCAGCTTTTGTCAAGCTGTCCATAATAATGATAATGATAATGATAATAATAACAATACCAAGACCTGAAAAGAGAGGTGAAACGGCTTTGGTCGCTAAGAACAGTGAAAGTGGTACCAGTTGTGGCTGGGGCTTTAGGTTGTGTAAGCAAAAGATTTGCGAGCTGGATGGAAATATTAGGTCTCGAAGTAGATGTTGGAACGGTCCAAAAAACAGCCTTATTGGGAACTGCAAGAATTATAACGAAAGTGATGGAAATTTAAGATAACCCTCTTGGCTCTTGGCTGCTAGTTGTGGCTCGCCCAAGAGGAAAATATTCGGCAATACCAACAGCCTGTGCGAAAGCTTTAAAATCGAAAAAAATAACAATAATAATAATAATAATAATAATAGCAAATAAACTATCTACATAGAAGCAGAATGCCTATATCTCAGTGTCCTTCCAGCTTCTTGCAGTTTCAGTTGCGTAGTAAAAAAGCTTTTTCAGTACTCCTGAGCTAGTAATAAGTAGCCATTTCCTTATTCTAGTAACTATTGTATATGAATTGTTACACAGGATACAAATATCACTGAGTTAGACCAATGAGTTACTGAAGATATTTATTCAATTAGTCCGTTAATAATGTAATTAGAATACCTATTTGGTGAAATATTGCAGAAGTCGACTAATCATAATGTTGACGACCATTTGTATGTAATTGCTTTTGTCCGTATTTAGTAACACTTATAGTAATGATCCAACATTCTTATCAATACCTGCATTTTTAATGCTGTATTTCATATCTTTTGTTATCCTAACTCGTTACAATTCTAAAGGTCATTACAGTGGCAGACGGAAAATAAATCCCTTTTTGTTTACAATTGGTGTTTATGGCATGCTTGCGTGTGTTTCTACATGATCGCAGCTTCCGTCTTTCAGATATCTATTAAAACTACTTATAATTTCTCACAGTTACAAAGAAAAGATACTAATATAATAGAGATGCAAACTTATAAGGTACGGTACAACCACAAGGTACTAAAAACATGTAAAAGGATTACAAAAGGTACCAATTTTTTATAGGTAGTTTCTCCCTTAAACACTACATCAAATTTTTAACATTACAATTCTCGAGTGAGTATTAAAAGCAAGGATTAACGTACATTTAATCAGCATAAATGTAAAAGAGAACATAAATAATTAAGTCCATTTATGTCGAAAGTAAATACACATAAAAGGGTTTGTATAATCAATACTAAAGACTATTTTATTATGATAACAGTAATGATTGTACACAAATACCTTTTTGATGTAAGTTTGCTTAAAAAACAATTTGTAGGACAAACACATGACGCTTTTCAAGTGTTAAATATCAATTTGCCATACAATAAAAAATACAAGAATGGAATAAGAAAGTACTAAACAATCTACGAGGTGACGTTAGTCATTACCTTAATTTAGGGGCGCTTCCAAATTTTTGAATTGTTGACAAAGAGGGCGTATCACAAGAGATTCCCCTTCCCCTTTCTGTGTGCTGTGTCATTGATCCCTTTCAGCTATATACTGCGTAACTGTATTAAGATATAAATGTGCTTTAACTCCATGACATGCTAAACATGGAAGGGAATGATTTGAGGAGGTCTTCGACTAATTTTATCTTTGACTGTTGTCATCTTCAAAGATGATGTCAGGCTTAATTTGGGGGATGAAAAGCTGCTTCATCTTAATAGTAAATGTAAATTGGAGGCAAAGTGTAATTGTGTCGATGTGTCGTTTCCATACATTAAGAAAATCAAATTGTGGAAAATGCTATAAACGTGTTGTCATTCTAGAAGCTGAAGGTATAAAATATGATGGGACGAGGAGAAAGTTCAGTCTTCGTAATTGTAAGACAGATCAGAAAGATCCCATAAACTACACTTGACAATGTGTATATAATCAAAGTCATTAACACTTAAGCAGTACTCTTTATTCAGGTACACGACAGCATTCATCAACAGGACAAAAGGAGAGGTTGTGGAACTAAATAAAAGATCTTAGAAACTACACTCCGTACACATGGTACATCAACGATTACGCGAGCCATCTCTACCAAAACCAGAAAGAGGAAGGTAGAGGTTTCGTGAATATTCTTATGATTGCAACTTTAAAGTCAAATAATGATGTACGAAGTAATAGGGAAAGACTGTTTAGTGCCGAGCAAGAATCGATTGAAGAATCCAGTAAAATCGTCAGTGATATTAATAAAAAGAATATGATTTCAAATGATGCCAATAACGATGTGCAGCAGCATTCAAAATTGCACTCCTCCACCCTCGTTATCTCTATAAATAAAAACCAAGCACATATAAGCTTAAAATGAAACTCTTTCAGCTATTAGAATGTCCTCAGAAGTACAGATGAAAGACGGCTAGTGTTTGGGCAAAATCTGATCAGGAGAAAGATGAATCTAATCTTTTTCTCGGTTCTTGCTTTCATACGAAACGGGGTTGACGAATGTTTGCCATTAACACTGGAGTTGACGAATTTCTTCAATGGCAATATTGATCACAGGGGACACGCACTTTTAGGAGTACTTACTAGGTAAATAGTAGTAGGAAGAGGAACAGGAGCAGGGGGAGGAGCAAGAACAGTTGTAGTAGAAACTGCAATAGATTAGATGTTGGTGAAAGTAATTGTGGCGATCAAAGGCCTGAGTTATATTTTTGTTAAATTGGCATATGAAAAACTTTGTCAAGTGTTGGAGGCTAATTAAGATTGTTTAAACGTACAATAGTGATTTTCTTATAAAAGGCAAAGGAAACTGTTGTAGGAGACTCTGGTTAACGTCTTGGTAATAATCAACTGTACCTGGTCATGAAAAGCATTGACATCTTTAAATCAAACAACAGAATAAGGTTCTCATGGCCAACTTGAAATCTCATAGAGGCTTTATTCTTACTTCAACTGCGGAAGGCATGTGGTAGAGACTACTAGCTGTTGTTGCAGTAGAACTAGAAGTACTTTTTGCAGCAGTTGTCAAAATGATCAACTAAAAGAGAATCGGTAGGGGAGGTATGAAGATAATAAGAGATAATTGAGTAAATTGTTAACTCTTCACTTTTTCAGTTGCTTGTTTAAGTAGATGGTCTTTGTTTAGTAACTATTTAGAAATGTATGCTTAGGATTAAAAGTAATGGAAGTCAGATTTCACAGTCTTACAAACAACTCTGCCAATTTCGAGTGCTAATTTGCTACTTCTAATGTATAAGATAAAAGCCAAAATCCTTATCAATCAATGAGAATTTTGAATAAAAATGCCAAGAAAAGTGAAATGTTTAAAGCATTGAAGGTAGGGTCATTGGAAAGAGCAACTGCTGGCCTATGTATGTAATTCATTTGGTAGTAGGAACCTTAATACATTACAATAAAACCATGCAGAAATGTCACTCGATTTGTATTTAGAAAAGACTAAGCAATCTTATAAGATAAGAAAAGATGTCTGATTCCAAGCAACGAAGACAAAGTTATCTCAATTGTCTTTACTAAGAATCATTGGTAACAAAACTTGACGTCTGCAGAGGAAACTCTATTCTCGTATTAAGCAAAGTCCTTTCAATGCATATTCGTTGACAGTGAAAACAGGATCCGCCTACTCCTCGTTGTTTCTGAGGTAGCTAGTCATCATTAATATCTTATCAGAAACCGATCTATTGCTAATTACTGCACTGAAACGCTTATTGTAAATGTCTACCCCAAGACGAAGAGCCAAGTAAATTGCGTTCAAACTTCACCTACATATAGTTTTTATTTGGCAAAATTCCCAAACATTTAAGTTAATCAACTTTTGAATAGATATAATCGTCAGTCTAATTTCATTATCTAAATACAACAACTACAATTTTTTTCATACTTTAAACGCCATCTTTTCTTTCTAATGTGGGACTTTTTTACCCACCTCTTTTATTGCTGTGTAATATAAGTTTGACATGAAGTGCTAACTTTTGGGACGATGCGCAGAAGCTGTAGAACAATTAATGTGTAATATATTACTGTAGACTTTAACACTTATATATCAAGAAATATATTCACCAAGTGCAGCTGATGAAGTTGACATTAAACAAGGTCCTTGTATTTGTGATATATGCTGTTGTCTTTTATATCTTGAAAAAATGGTTAAGAAAAATCATTGCCACAGAAATAGAAACTAAAGACAATTAAAAGGCAGACAACCAGCTAAAAATAACGTATGTAGTATGCTAGTATAAGTGCTTTCCACTTAAAACATACAGAACCTAACCAAAACTAAATACTTCCAAAATTTTGGGCTTTGGTGATATTTTTCAGAGCATGCACCGGGTAACTGTGGTAACATGCGCCTGTGCTTTTACTCCACAGCAATCTCCCTGGCTTCTTATTAAGTTTTTGGACGACTTTCTCACTTAAAAGTATGTTCCAGCGTTTTATGACAAAAATCAGGCTGGGCCAACGCCTCTTGTAGTTATTTACGTAAAATTACATTATAGACCTAATGATGCAGCAGCACCTTATAGTCGTTGAAGTGCTCAAAGTTTCTATCATGCAAAGTTTTCTTCCTCCACTGATGCTGGAATGGTCCATAAAGGACCGACTTAACTCGTCACTATTATTCTTGTATACCTATTGAAAAGTTAGCGTTGAAGATTCCATTTCCTATGATTTTGCATGGATATATGCATGTATACGAAATACTTGGATTTCCTGCAGTGTCCAATTTAATTAAAATACTTCAACTCTCTTTCATCGTTTATTCAATAGTATGTATAATTGCTGTTATTAATTATTTATAAGAGTTAATCCATGGACAACTGCACTCTCTTGAATAACTGTTTAAGGTAGCATTATATTGTCTTCTTATGACTTCTCCAAATGTTGTCATTGATAGTTTTATGCTTCAAGATGCATCAAGACTTTCTAATGTCATAAATTCAAATCTGTTAATTCATGGGTCTCACTGTTTACTCTGATGAATTTGTAATCTGTTCTGAATAATTTTACTGATAAAGTAAAGAGGGAGTGTACATTTTTACATGTATGTAAGAGTCCGATTTATTTGTTTACCGATTTGACAGTTTTTCGCTGTTGAAAGGCGTCATATCTCGTTATAGCCTTTTCAAAGTATGTGAAATACGATTATTTATCGATTTAGCGCGAGTTTTCAAGAGAGTTCAGAATTCAAAACTAGCGGTTTTCGAGTTATTAGATGGAAAAAACGGCCCTGCAAAACCACTTATTTAGCTAACACATTGCCATTTTTGGACAAATGTAAACTTGTTTTATATTCTTTGATGAGGTCTAGGTATATTTTCACACCTTCCTGGTGACAGTTGAACACAGCTAACAATTTTTTGGTACAACAGAAGCATTGCATTGACATGTGCCATTGAATTTCCTCTATCCGTCTTTGATATTTAGATCTTGTGACAGGTATGAACCCCTCATCGCTAGCTTTCTATTTAGTTCTTTTACGTATAGAGAATAACGATTACAAGAGATCATTTTTTTGCGCAGGGCTATCTCATCGCAACACGACGACTTTCAGTCAAAAAAAAACTTAGCTTTTTTTTCCAAAAATAAGGTATAAAACTAGTTCTTCGAGTTTAAATTGTGTTGAAATTTGTTTTCTTTAGATATTCAGCTATGTTTGTCTACTAAAATGGGAAAGCGAGTTTAAGAAAGTTTTTAGTAGGTCTATTGTCAAGGCATATTGGAGCTAGATGCACTCTGTGCGTGTCTCTTTCAAGTTTCTTACTAAACCTAAGATTGAGAACAAATATCAAGATGAGAACATAATATGTCATTATCATTATTAACATTATCATGTCTAGTAAGTAACAAATATAATGTTAGCTATGAAGTCTCAAGAATTGAGGAAAACCGTGACTGTCAATACACATGCTTATTTGCTGGCGGCAGTGGCAATGTCAAGGTCAACTGTCGGCTGGACAACGATATCAATAATTTGAGACATGGTTTAATTAAAGTGGTAACCTTTTTAGATGTATGTAGACAAACATGTGCCGAGGTGTACATTTTGTAGACAAAACAATCAACATGACAATCTACAACTAAAATTGCATCGATAACCAAAAACTATTGGCTATAAACCTACACATAATACATAGACATAAGACATCAAACTCACTCACAAGAGGTCCATTCGGATGTATTTCCAGACAATGTTATCAATGCTGACGTAATCACGTCAGTAAAAAGACATATAATATAATAGACATTGCTGTCTAAACATAGTTATACAAATACATTAATCTCGAGAAATGGAATAATAGTTCTTTGTTTACTAAAATGGAGTAAAATTAAATAAATCTCTTATCTTCAGTAATTAAAAACAACATGCTCACTTTAACTGTTGTCATTTAAGCTTCAAGGAGTTGTCGCCTATCAACTTCTTTACTCCTGGAAAATATCATACTGCAATTTAATCACGTTTCTTGCAAATGTTTTTATATTGCTCCTTCTACAAAATTTTAATAGAATCTTTATATCTTGTTAGTTAAAGGAGCATGCTCGAGACGGGTAAGGGAGTCAAAATCAAAATTAACAAATAGAAACTTGTGTAAAGCGAACAAATAATTCATAACATACCTGTCCATTGGACATTTGTAGCACAGCAAGTAGTCAAACGAATATTGAAGGTTAATTTGTGTCTATTGAGGAATCGTTTAAAATCCCGTTTGTATTCTTATGCTCTCCTACACACTGTGATCCGTTAAATAATTAAATGATAATAACTGTTAAACGTCTTCAACCTATTTTCTTTATTTGCTTTTTCTTGGTGGCATACTCGATTTCGAACGTAGTCTGTTGTCCAGCCAGAGTGAGCAATGTTTGCTTACGTTGCCAAATGCTCACTACAAATAGGCATATCTTGTGCCATTTATTATTCGTGCAGTTTATATAAAAGCAGTGGCGTAGCCAGATCATCTTTGTTTGGCAAGCTGATTACGTATGAGCAATTTGGGGGGGGGGGGCATGCTCCATGAAAAGATTTACAAGTACGTGGCGCTCCCTCTACGGAATCCTGGAAGCAGCCAGGGGATGCTTTCCAATTTGGTCTATTTTGTAACCAAGAAGATAGGTCCATTACAATTCATCGAGTGCAAAAACAGAAAATAAAATGATGAAACATTCTTTTTACTTGAATATGTTTGTAAATTAAGAGACAGACGTAAACCAGGGTATGCTATTTTACTTTGAAAGCATCTCCTAGGGTATGCTTAGCATACCAAGCATACCCTTGGCTACCCAACTGCATACAAGTCATAAGTACAACAACAAAACCAGAGACAAATGGAGTTTAAAAAAAATTATAATAAATTAATATAAAGGACAATAAGTAATGGTAATAACACAGTAAAAAAATCAATAAGGTGCGACATCTACATAATGCATTTTGTAGCGCTATAAATATGCACGTTAAGCTGAGATTACCAGCACAGAGACCAAGTACAAATCAAGGTCTCGTTAAGATTGCAGATGCTTCCCCCTTTTGAAGTATTCCTCTGCTTGTCTGCTAAGTACCGTTACTAAATACTTCGTGCAAGGTATGTACGATGTTCGTATTTTTGTTCCCCTTTTCCCAACTAATCAGTATCTCTTATCGTTCTTTACACCACCCACAGAAGATGTCTTCTAATGGAAATGTATGACAGCTACGAACAAGAAGTATGTTGCGTGGCCTTTGTTAGATCAAGGTTCATACGAAAGATTGTTCTCATTGTCAGACACTTGTATGACTGTTACATGTCATCTCATTTTTCTTACGGTACTCTGCCGAGACAATTTTGGTTGAGCTTCAAGCTATTGGATTGTATTGTGCTCAAATTCTTATCGTCAGTTGTTAATTCTGTTGCAGTCAAACATGTTCTTTAAAAGGAATCAATAATAATTCCGTATCGGATTTCTTTGATCTCCCCTCTCCTTCACATAAGCATTGCTTTTTCGATAGTCTATAACTACTCAGCCCACATTGGTAATGTTTTCCTCAAGTTAGTAACATATTTACAATAACAGTTTTAAGCGACTGCTGAAGACCAGCTTCCCAAAGATAGCTTTGGATTCGTAACGAAACAACAACCAAAATTTACCTAACGTTAAATGGGTGTTGCCTGTTTATTAACTATATCCTGTAAATAAAGAAATGGGAGTATTGGTGCTTGGGGCAGGTAAACTACAATTTCAAGATTTCTCAATGCTTTTTATTGAAACAATAAGATGACAGAGGAAAGTATACAGGATTTCATGGGAGTGGTTTACGCGTTGTGTGATGCCCCAATTGTTTTATAAACATATTTTTCCTGTCTGTGTACTATGAGTGACTTCTCGGTATTTAAAATGAGCAAGGTTTTTAATAGTTGGCATAAGAAAAATTGAAACAACATCATTAATTTGTCACTGTTTAGTAAATCAACATTCTGATTTTAAATCACTTTATTCCTAGTGAGCTCTCTGTAAGCCCCGTGCTTACATGGATCTATGAAAGCGACTGCCTGGCATCAAGGACCGCATGCGAGAATGAAATCATGACTACT
>JAAAKL020009246.1:0-15245 GCA_010016065.2 Carybdea cf. marsupialis auct. non (Linnaeus, 1758)
AATATTGATAAAGCAAAAGGCGAAACGTAAATTGACATCTGCTTACTTTGGTTCATATATATATATATATATATATATATATATATAATTTTAATATGTTGCATCTTTCTCCTAAACGTTTCTAAAGTCTTTTATTTGATTATTTATGCCATATCTAAATTGTGTCCAATGGCGAGGCTGAGAGCATTATAGTCGTTTCGCTAGTGTGCTGTATTAAGGTACTTTTGCACACGTACGTCAAACTAATATATTTTAGACGAACCCTAAAAAGTGTAAGAACATGTTGGGTAATGTCATACTCGGCTGAAATCAAGGATAGCTCACACTAAGGACTAAAATCTTACTTTTAACTATATTAAGGCTACGATTTTTGAATTAATCATTTAAGCTGCTTGTTTTTATGTTAGCATATGTTGTAATAAGAGATACGTGCAGTGGTTCGCCAATGCTACGACTTTGGTTTATGTGACGCTTGCGTGGTGCGCCTACCTTCGTATTATAGTTGAAAGAAACATTGGTTAGCAATAGACATAAAAATTTGTAACCTTTTCCACTCAGAGTATCGAGAAGACAAATTGAAACCTGACGTTTGAAAGATCTGATTTCTCCTGCAGTTTAGGACTTAAATCCTTTCAGAGAAATACTTCCCATTATGGCTGCTAAAACGTATAAGTTAGAGAACACATAAAATATGCCGTAGTCTAAAGTTAAATTTGTAAATATCTAGTGATAAATAATAAATAAAATAAAGCTTGTAATAATTTCATATTTTTTAATGCTTTCTTAAAAGAATAATTCAAACAAAAATTCAATTGTTAGTTATTCACCTTTTAAAATCGCCCTGCAGCGATATTCATCTCGCTATAGAAAAAAACTTTACGATAAAAACTCTAAAAACTGAATGGAATCATTACCTAATGCACAGATAGCCTGTGTTATTAATTTATCAAATGATCACTGATGATGTTATTCACTGACCTATTTCAATTTTTTATTTGTGCTGATTGTCAAAGGTCGATCAGAAAAACATGTAAAAAAGCCTTGAAGACAATTGTCTTTGGTATGGAATAGACTTAGTATAATTTCATTGACGGTAGCATCCTGTGCCAATTGTACATCTTACCTTTAACAAATTGAAAACAATGCTTTTCCAAATAATAACAATGATAATTTCTTGTTATTGCTTATTAGGATTACAATGAGAGTTTGCATTAAATCGCCCCATGGTTATAATTCATTGACAAACAAGTAACAATGCAGAATGCAAATTGTTCCAGTTATTATAGGAACAGCAGAATTTGATCTAGATCGTTTATTTTCAAGCAAGGATGACATGAAGCGTTAAAATACGTACATACCAGAAATTTGTCGCTAAAGGCTTAGCTACACACATTGCATTAAGACATCAACATCATGTATTCAAAGCAACAAAACTGATGAAAGAAATAAAACAGAATTTGTTGGTTGGTACATGTGAAGGTAATGTATGTCAACATTTTCTAATCTTACTAACCGGGACTTAAATTTTTTTCTATTAGGAGTCAAATAAAGTGAACCTTGCCAATTTTAAATTAGCAGTTTCTCAAATTGATGAGACAAATATTATAAGAGTACTAATTAGTGCTTCGTAAAACTGATTCTCAAAGTCCATCTAACGTAAGGCCATAAAGGTAATTATCTAGCTAAGATTTATCTTGTCGATCTGTTGATATATGAAAAGCTTTATTTGGACATATAAGATAATCAGCTAGCTAAGGTTTATCTTGTCAATTTTTGGATATATGAAAAACTTTATTTGGAGATATCATATATTGCTTACCTTTTAGCTGATGTATTAACGTAACACATCGGGACATCTGATTATTCAGCTGCGTTTTAGAATCCAGGAAAATGACAAAAAGATAACAAATTGTTCACAACGTACTCTTAAATCGTCAGGATAAATTTGATTGAGGCTAACGGAAAAAATTAAATCAGCAGACCTTTATGCTAGCAGGTGGACACAGAAGCAAGCTCAGTTATCCCCCCGATGACGTAATTCATTTTTCTCCATAATCTCCATTACCTATTTTTTCTCACCACTCTTGTCTTGTTAATGATATGAGCTTTCGAAGGACTTTGTATAGATTGATGGGCCCGATGGCAGTCTATTTATGGTCTCACATGGGGCAAAGAGGCTGGTCTCAAAATGACATGGAACTAGATACTTCCAAAGGTACTGGTAAAGGGGCCAAATATCTAGAACAGGGAAGTGGTACTCTCGTCACGGTTGACGTAGATCCCTTTTCATAAAATTCAGTTATATCTATATCTATATATAACACTAGTAGGGAATGTGGTGCATGTGATTAACACTAATCACTAATCCCCTTTGCTTTGCCATTTTGTACGAATCCCCAATACATAATCGCTTCTTTAGTATCAATAACCTTAGTACATACGTCATGACTTCATATAGAGGGGGCTAGTGTTTTAAACGTACAGGGCTATTTGATACATGAAATCTGTTTCAATCCTATATTTATAAGGTGTATGATTCATCTTCAGTAATCAATCTTATGCTGTATCTCATAATTGTTTACATGAACTACTGATTAAAAATTCTTCATAAGATTCACATCACATCATCTTTCCTGGGATTAGCAAGAGTAGTCAGTGACAATAGAGGTAAGTAGGTATGATTTCAAACGGCAGGCTACCAGATCTAAGTCATTATGCAACTTGGAATGAATTAGCAATAAAATGGTAGCATAATTCTAATGTGTATGGCAATGATAGCATAAGATCGTTTCATGGTGCATTCTCTAAAACGTTTTGTTTCCATGCGTGAAACTCTTTGTTTTGTTGCACTAAGAGGGTGTACGCCTCATTTCTGCGTGCAACTATTATTTGAAACGATCATTTGAATGAAATAAGCAAATTTTGTTTAGAAAACTACTCAATAATTCTAATTAAACCAATTTTTGGAATTATAACGTTACACCATTTATTATAGGACTTCATGAATTATCCAAAAATCAGGCAAGGACAGTCTCCACTTTCTTTATTTTGGTGTCTTTGTCAGGTTACTCTATAAGTAGCACAAATCTCTTGTAATAAGATAGACGTTTGATTACTGGTGTGTACTATTATTCTTGGAGGACAGTGACTTCGATATCTTACATTATGCAACATATAATTCCAGAGGACAACGAAAAATCATGCGTAGCAACAATAACTGAACCGAAATCAGCCTGATTTGAATTTTTCAAGGTGTTTTTTGAAGTAAGGAAAATTCAGAAAACCAGCAAGAAAATAGTTCATCTAAGCTACGTTTCTAGACAAGACATTTCCATGCTTTTTTGTAGGGTTTGAACTGATAAAGGGAACTTTTCGACAGTCTTTTCACTCGATTTGCAGTAAAATTGTGGTCAGTTTCTGATCATAAAATTGCACTTCAGAAGGCATAAGTTGATGTAATAGCCAAAATTAAAATATACATGCTTTAATACCCTATTCACATGGTGATTGAGTTGGCGAACGTCAAGTCACCTAAACATTATCCCAACTTCCAACTCCGTTAACATGGGCTGAAAGATGTCGTCTAAAACAACAAAATAGACGAGCAATATCTTTAACCATTAAAATGGCAGCTGAAACTCTAGTATAAAGTTAGACGAGTTAGACGTTGCACACACAGTATTTTTCTGAAAATGGAGCGAAAAGAAATGTACTTAAACGGTGAAAATGAAACAGCTTGCATCACGATGTGGCCACGAATATGACAGCAGATCTTAATATATTTATAGTACATGTTAGGTTTATCACTTACGTAACTGACCAAACTTTCCATATCTGTAGTCTAAAATCGCAAGCAAGCAACATATCAAGTATCTACCTACTGTGCGTATTAACAAAGTTTTAGAGAAAGGGTTTTCTTTTACCTGCTCATCACGTAGTTTCTATATACGTCCATATGTCCTGTTACTTCTCAGTTTCAGCGGAAGCCACTCCTGAAAGGTGGTAAATGACATACTGTTCTCATTACACAGCTAACATTCATGTCAAATTTTAGTATTTTTTATTACTATGTGAATGTGGAGAAGTTGCCTTGCGAACATTGGTGTAGTGCCGAGGAGGTTACTTTATTTAACCCTATGCATACAAGGCCAACGTCAGATTCCAAGGGCTTCACATGGGGGTGAGGGTAGTATGTCCGCGGCTATATTAATGCTGATACGTTTGTTGATATTTGTCACTTAGGAATGAAACCTCGTACGGATCTTTATTTATTCATTAGCTACAGACAATACATGAATTTTTAAATTAGAGTCGATATCATCGTAGTGTATTTGAAAGTTCGCAGATATGTAAGCATCATAAGATCGTCCATTGGTAGTACAGCGTTGAGTATCATAATTTTCAATAAGCTTTACGGGTCAGCCGCAATCGTAGACTCTGTCTAAGAGATTAAAGTGATTGTATTGTTGAGAATAGGAATATATAATTCAAAGGAAGAACTTGCTGATTTCAGAGTGGCTAATAGCAATCTGCTAGTGCCATTAATCTATTCTCATGAATCAGAGGACTGTTTAAAGACTCAATGACGTACAGAAAGGAAAAACATGATATTTCCTTAGCCAACAGTGATAAGAAACATCAAATGTGAATCAATATGGATGTTCTTACCATTTGTTTTGATTTTAAAGGAAGTTAAAGAGATGACCACGCCCTTAATTCCTCATATTTTTCAGTTTTCAACGCTACTAAAGTCATAAAATTTCAGTTTTCCATCTATAATAGTTGAAGAGTTATGAGGAGAGATATTTTCTGAGGACAACAGAGCCAACCCTTGTATACTGTTAAATGCTAATGAACATAGACCGCGTGCCTCGGGCTGTCTCTCATCCAATTTATTTGATATGTGTCGATGGATTTAGTTTACTCTAGACTGATCCAGTCATTCATGATAGAAAGTTAACGATGCAGAGCAACGGTCGTACGTGGCCCATAGGGTCCGCTTTGGGGTTAACCCTACTCAGACTGGGTTATTTCAGGATTCCAAGAGCTGAAGGAGGACGCCTAGTAGCCCAGCGGTTATTTCAATGCAAATAACTCAGGGGGTTATTTTTTTACTTAAGTGTTAAAGTTGGCAGGCATGTTCATATCGTCTATATGTATGTTGTTGGTTTTTTTTAGATTATGGCGTCACATAACAGCCGGAAGTTCATGAGCTCCTACACACCGTTTGAAAGTCCATTCTTGAAATTGTGATTGACAGCAAAATGTGACTTAAGATTAAATAGATAATGGAAAGGGATATCTTAGTTTCAAGCTACCCGAAAGGACGGGGGGTTTCTTATTGTTTTTATCCCTAGACATATCGTGTTGTCTATTTGCGACTCTTCATAGAGGGTAATTGTTTAACGTAATCCAAGGCATATTTCTGAAATTTTTAATACTTTTGAATAAATTTGGGAAAAATTAATACCTTTTTATACCTCACCCCACCCCACGCCACTAGCCTGGGTTTTAAATTGAGCGCTTTAGAATCCTGGGCTCAAATGAGATACATAATCTTATTATGGTCTATTAATGAAATAGGGATAAATGGAAGAGCGTTGCAGTGCTCTTGGAGCAGTCGATGTTGGGAAGTCTTTCCCCTACATTTGTACCTGAGATAGGGTTGTCGATATGCAAAATCAGTATCGAGGGTATTTTTACACTTAATATCATTTTCAGATAGTCCTGTGCAAGGCTATATTATCTACTCCCAACCGTTTTGTTCAATTGTACGAAAACAAAATAAAGGCATACCTCCCAGTTTTGTTTTTAGGAGAAAATATCAAGTTTTCACTACGAGCGACTTTTGTTTCAGGAGAGTTTTATCAAGTATATGAAAGTAAGGAAAACCATAAATATAATTACTTGGCACGAGCAATATACAACTGTCTCTGTTTTTCAGTTTTTTATAAACTTTTATCTATCAGTTTTATTCAACCTGAAAAAAGTTGGGTTCATAGTACGATATTATTATCTGGTCTCTAGAAATCAAATCCAAAACTAGATTGCCATCATCCGTGTGTCTAACATCTCTTCAACGACTATCCTCTAAAAATAAGATTCTCGCATGTGTCGCTACAGACACGCAAAAATATGCATAGTACGAGTGTTTGAGACGGACCGTAGGCACAGTTTCCAATACATCACATTCAGGTTACATGATGAAGAAAATGAGATTGCAGTGACGTGTATCTTTCTTTCCCAATTTTTTTTCTTAAACTAAGACATTTAAATTGTTTGGACAACAAACTATTAGGTTTCGACTTTCTTTTATTTACTATGTTGTTCTGGGTTACTGATCATTTTCTTCTTCTCGGCCCTTTCAACATTGCTGAGAATGCCTTAAAGCTATCAACAGGCATCAGATATCTTAGTCTTACATCTAAAAGCCATTAAAGTAGGTTTAAGCTTTCTATGACAGTGATTCGAGTTTCTTTCCATGGCTTGGTGTCCATATTCGTCTGGAAGAGCTCTGCATGTTTAATGATCTCATGAGGTCAGGGTGTGTTTCACAGTCACCTTACTAGGCATATATCTGAAGTTAAGTAGTAACCATTGAGGAATTACAGTACCCTCCTCATGAGCACAGCCATAGCCAAAGTTGATACATGATTCTCCTAACCTAAGGTTTTGTTAAGCACTAGACTGACCGAGACATATTTTCTTTCAGTTAATGTTACCCGATTGAATTTTATCACCGAGCCTGACGTAATCATTACTTATACACATGTTAGCAACCCATTGATTATTTATCTAGTAAACTGACATAGAAATGATAAGATTGCTTCACAATGTTTAAAAACAATACTATCTATAAACTCTGGAAAGCGCAAAATAATGCTTTGTAATTCTTGGTTAACGTGTAGGCATGCAGGACGTCTGAGATCCAGCAAAGTATTTTGTATAAACACAATTGTTCTTTATTCACGACAAATCCCTTTATCATAGTTGTTTTTGATCTGGACTTCCTGATTAAGTGCTGCCATATTCGAATGTTTATCACTAAAGAAGCAACCGGGTTAGGCTATTTGTAATACTGGATGGTAGGTGCACGTTCCATCTCGCTAAGTCACTCTTGAAACGTCAGTAGAGTCATCTGCAATAGTTCCCCAAAGCCTCTGTGTCGTAATTTGGTAATGAGCGCTTTCCTGAGAAATGGAAGGACATATAGTCACGTAGACAGGCATATTTTGCACAGTTTTCCTGTAGAGAAGCTCTGCTTCTTACAGTACATTTATTAGAGTAAGAAAGGTGCTGTTGAGCGTCAAACGTGGCCAAGCAGGAGTGGAGAGGTTTACATTATGTGAAAAATATGAATTTCGTGAATATAAAAGAGAAAGAATTTTACATGTACAAAAGTTCTGATAGTGGACACTACTAAGTCATCCAAGCAAATTACATCTAAGCGGATATCTTAACTGAACCATGGTGTGTCTGTCCCATTTCGTCAAATGTACATAATCTTTCCTAGAATAGCATCTTTTCAATGATGATTTACATAAAACGGTTACGTTCAAAGTTATTCTGAGATGTTTGAAGCTGAGACTAATAAAATAAAATACTAGAAGTTATTTTATGATATTAGTGACTCATTCAGAACTAGAGAGGGAAACGTAATCAAAATATGATGATATATTGCAAATGACATTGTTAAGAGTTTTTTAATACAGCTAAAAGATTTCGAAGAAAGTTCATTTAATGAAGCCGCTAAAATTTCATCGGAGTGAAGGCACTTTCTTGTATATAACCATGAGTTTATTAACTACTCATATGTTATGGAAGCGAGTGCGTCATGCTGGTGCTTACGGTGCACGTAATCCCCGTCATGTTTTATATCATAAGTCTTACTATTCTACTTATCAAATAAGTAAGAATTGACCACTGCTAGAAACAAAAGCTTCATTTGCACTCCAATTAAGGGGATAGCTTATTCCAAAGGACAGCGTTAAGCAAGTCAAAACATCCCGAATACCTTTCAGCATCAAAAATGGCATCAGCATGGTTAAGCTTTACAAGAAAACGGAAACTGGCAATTTCAAACATTATTGTGTTTTGGTAAGTTATGAGATAAACAATTTATCAAGAAGACGGTGACGGTATGTGGCAGATTGCGTCATTGGTTGGAGAGGTATTTAGGTGCGGATGGGGGTTGCTTAAGGAAGATCATGAAAATTACCCTATTTAAACATAAGGGACGTTCACCTTTAAAACACCTGAATGATTTAAGTACCTCAAGTAGTAAAACTGTCTAGGTCTCGTGCACTTGTATAAGAACCTTAACTATAAGTATCTTTTTATCGTATAAACTTCTTGATTAAATTAAGCTAACACGGCTAGTTATCGCTACTTTTAAATGAGTATAATACGGTGATTGGCGTCTTTGCATTCAGTACTCCAATGGCTTTAGACAGGAAGTGTTGGTCTTTAAGTAGACCGTAAAGTTGTTCTTATCCAGACAAGATAAGAAATTGTATTTGACCGCTCCAAAATGACAATAATATAATTTTTAAACAAGTGAATTCTTATCGATGAATCTAATTACCTCGAAAAGTATTTCAAATTACTAGACCGAGTGATCTTTGCAGGTGTCACAAAAACGAACAGACATGAAATGTATGAATCGATTTAAAAGTTATCTGAGCGTAATTATATCTTATATAAATCCCTTTCAAAATCATTCACTCTATATTTTAACAACGGGGATACACGATCGCGCTGTTCAATTAACGTAATACAAATAAAGTTTGTAATTCCATGTTAACCAAGGTCCTCTTGTATCACTAATAGGATAAAGTACTCGGAACATTTCTTAACCAATGTCTCCGAGACCACACTATGGTAACTTAAAACAAGATGACCGGAGACTCTCAAAATCTCTGTTACTTCTGTATAGTATGTTCTATGATTTGTAATAATTTTCTTCAAAGTAATATACATGATGATCGTCTATAGTATTATTCCGGGTTGAACAAGAGCATCCAACATACATCACATTGATTTTAAGTGACAAAGAAATTGTAAGTTAGCAATATGTCTCGGGACTAAATTTACAGCTTAAATTCATATCTTCAATGCTAAATACGTGCAATGTATCGAGATATTTGCGCGTTTCACTGTAGTTTTGTAAAAACAAAGGGAATACTTGAGGTCTGTATCCCAAGCGAACGTCTTCCCTCGAATCTGTCGTAAAATGAAACTCGGTAACAACGATCCGAGGGCCTACTCTTGGACAAAGTTGAGCTTTCGTAGTTGTAGATCTGAATGAATTCCACTTTGAGAACGGAATTTTTGACTTGAGAGGCACATCCAACTGATTGCTGTCTATAAAGGTAACCTCATCGGGCTCATTGGACATAGCACTGATACTATTCTCGTAGTGATGTTCACTGATGACATCTATAACAGTCTCTCTTCTTCTTCTGGCATCAAATTGTTGAAATATTTTCAGATCCTGAGTAGTAGTTCTATCGTCTTTAGAACGTGTTGTACTACTAGACAGCCGAAGACCTCCGTATATAAACGGATTCATAAAAGTACTTATACACAAACATACTGTAGCTATCATCTGATATTTGTGGGAGCCAGTTGTGCCAGGCTCCTCCTCAGCGTCTGTAATCGTCAAAATCCTATCTGGAAGAATCAATACTGTTAGTGTTAAAATTATGCATAAAAATTGCTTGCAGGCAGAAAGCGTTTGCTTTCGCCTATGTAATGCTAATTCATTCAAGTATTCTTTATCGTCGTCCGTAAGAAATACCATACTCAGAGAGCGTAGAGTGGATTTAGCTTTTTCCGGCAAAGATGCAAGCCGAGAGGACATGCTTGTCGAACGTTCTATTGTTGAAGTATCCTTTTCAGTGGAAGCGGACTTCACAATCCTTCTTGACATTTCTATAGTACGGCTATTCTCAGCCACTATTGCAACTAATGCTTTAAATTGTAAAACTATAACTGATGGAAATGGTATGGCAACCTGACATACAAAGAGAATGTATGCATAAATCCTACCTGGTAGTAAACAATCTTGGCTGTTGCAAGTCTTGCTTTGCGTTCCATGTAAAATCAAAAATGGAGCTGATAGCAGTAAACTAATGCCATGGACGGTTGACAGTCTTATTAAACCATCTCTTTTATTGATTTTATACTGAAAAGGACGTGTCATAGCTCTAAATTTATCTACGGTGAAAATGCCAGTCGTAAATATCGAACAGGAAAACACGTGAATGTGTACAGCATACAGGATGCCAATTGCTTTATATTCGATTGGCTTTGTTAGTTGATAATGTTGTGAACCCGAAATGTCTAAGCTGACTGTACTAAGTAGTAACATGATATCGACGAAGAGTAAGTTAAATGCAAGAACGTTAGTGGAAGAAGAACGCTTCCATCCCGTAATAAGTTTGAATAGTGCCCAACCGTTAATGAGAAGGCCAAAGAGAACGAGGAATGTGAAGATTAAGATTCGTGTCATTTGTCCATTACCATTCATGGCCACAAGATCTAATCTTGATAAATTCGATGCTGGATACATAAGATATATTACTTCTTGTTACTCCGTTGCTGCTATAGTTTGTGCCCAGTCGAAGAATATAGGAAACATCTTTAATCCCTGTTGGTTACTCTAATAAAACGATATTTTGAGTCTGATCTCTGATAGTCCTCAAAGGGATCTGATTTACAATCCGGAGTGTGACTGCAAGTGCGTCTTGTAACATATCCTAATCATACTATAATTGAACATGAATACACTTTACTTAATCCGACAGCGTCTGGTAGTATGACCTTTCACACGTGAGATTGCTACGAAATAATGACACGGCATATCGGTATGTTTGCAATTTGCTTCAAAATGCGTCACTGCAGTCGTGCTACAAACTGAGATCCTGGAATTCGAAACTTATAAAGTTATAATCCTTGGCGACTTATTCTGTCTTACATCCAAGGGGCGAGACAAGCTTCAGTTTAAGTCTCCAAAAACCTGCACCTCTTTAGATACTGAAAAAATAGGGTAGATATGATTAAAAACAAATAACAAAGGATATATAAAGGTCACAAAACCAAAGAGGACTTGATTTTGTTCTGTCTTTTCTTGTGATCATAAGGAGATTTCTGTTTAGCAGTTCTCGGTGTGTTTGTTCTCCTATATTAAATAAAGGGCAGCGTTCTTCGAGACAGCCTCCACTGTTTTCATGAAAATAACAAAGAAGCCTCGCTGTCTACGAGGCACAAAATACTTCTTTTTGAAGATGGGGACACAAGTGCAAACAAAGAGAGTTGAAAATGATCATGGCGAGAATTGATCCTGTTTTGTGAGAAGAGGTGATTGGGTACCACGCATTTCAAGGTTTGAACGTGGTTTAATCATCAGATGACGTCAACTACGGCTCATAACAAGACAGTAGTTTTTCACTGATAGCACCCACAGCATTGATTTAATGAACACTATATCTATCCACAATCTATATAAAACCTGAGGTTGGTTATCAATAGCTTCTTCGAGGACAGTATCAGAACTGCAACTCGAGTATATTTAGTTCTCTGTGACGTCATAAAATTTCGTAGTAGTGTCGTCATAGCATTCTAGAAGTGCATTCTTGTAGTTTCTCAAAAGAGAATGCATAGACCGGTATTGGACGGCCATAATATGTTTTAGAGTCATAAGGCAACAGTATCAATGTACGGTATGGAGATGCATTTCAGAATGATTAGGAGGAATTACTCAATCTTTTTTTTAGCCGCTCGATGAAGTGCATCCCTTGGAATAAGATCCTGCTTCAAACAAGTGCCGTTTTCCCTAGTCATCATTTAACCTGTTAAATTAGGGGCCTCTTGTAACAGGCTCCCCTCGATAGAGAGCCCCTAGGGTGTTATATTTAAAGAATTTGTTGTACCAAAAGTGGCGCTCACTCGACATTCGGGAGCAACTCTTTGCACTAATTGAAGGCTTTCCTTCTTTTAGCGGAAAACGAATTCAGACCCTTTTGTCACTATATCTGTATTCATACTGATATTTTTCAATGATTGCTATCGATGTCATCATATCATATTTTCAGACGTCTATTAATTGGGCTTTGCTGGCACGGCACGGTTAATTTCTTGTTTTTTTCCTGCTAATCAAAACTTTGAAAGTCTTCATACTCCTTGCAGGGCCTACATATACTACGATATATTAAAAAATAATGTTGAAAAAATGGTTCGTAGTATAAAACACCTATAGACGACTGTATGTCCCTGTAAATGAATCATTCCAATACTTAATACAAACTTCGAGCCTACTGAGACATCTGCTGTTTACGATATGTCCGCCTTTAAACCAAGACTAGTATAGGTAGCCTAAGAAGCAAAAAGGTACGTTTAAATAGCATTGAGCAAGAAAGATCAAACTACATCTCGCTCGATTGAAGCTTATGGATTAAAAAATAAAATGTTAGAACATGTTACTCTTGTTGTTTAACTATTTGAGTATTCTTCACGTAGATATGTTTTAATATACAACTTACAGTAACGTAGCATAAGAATTGCTATGTTTCAGAATGTACACATAATGCCTGGTATTCATAGTACTCCTAACGCATAATTACATACCCCTTTGTTCAGTGTTTATTTAATGTGAAAAGACCCTTTGACAGTAAGTCTATGGCATGTTAAATTGTCGGCCAAAGATGAAGTGTGTGCAAATGTTTAGGGCAACAGCACCCCATAGTTTGTGGAAATGATCATGTTGTAACCTTCTCCAGCAAGATATGTACTATCCTCTGCTTCATAGAACAGAGTGTAAAATTTAGATTTTTCTATGATAGAGAAAAGGAATCTTTTTACATAGGGATGCATTTCAAGTTCTGAAACCTTTTAGTACCCTAATGAGCTTTATAGCCGAAACTCACAGCACCCTCTGAACAATTATTTGTAATCATTTTTGTACACAGATGTGGTCACCACCGCCATAGCCAAGAATGACGATTCTTCAAATATATATTCGCGCAAGAAAGCTTTTTCATCTTTCACAGAAGATTTATCTATTTGACAGATGACCGTTTCCGAATAGTAGGTAAAGTCGGTTTGGCCGTTCTGGAAGATGTTCACATCAAAGCGAGAAAACCGTTGTTTTATAGAAATTGTCTTTTCATAGGGCCGTTTCGGTCAATCTCTCCACTCCACGGACAATGACTGGTTAAAACAACACCAACCTGGCAGTCAGGAGTCTGATTATATCCTTTTAAGCACTGTGGAGTATTAGCTTCATTGCTTTTTTTCTAGTATAACTCTGGTTATTTTGTGCTCTGAAAAGTGTCAGACCAATTAAAAATTTTTCAGTACCAAAATGTTTTCGCTACTTCGTGAAGTTTCATGTTTCTGTACCATAAATAAACTTTTAAAATAATGCATATGCTGACTTCTAGATGTTTATTAATGGAATTATAATGCCTCATCTACGTGACCCCTTCTAACTTGTAGCTTAAGTGCTCGAAATGATATTGTCCATGCATAAATTATTTTAAAAGATTAACAAAGTTTTATTTGAATGTGTTTTAGTAGGCATAAAAGCCCCTTCGTCTTTTAGAACTAGAGGACGCTGGCCTGGGGATCTATTAGATGCCATGACATTTGATGGCATCGTTCTCAAAGTGACAGTCCTTTTTTTATGCCGTATTTGGCTTTTCGTCGCAGCTAGTGACCTCTCGTCTAGATTCAAACGGTATAATCCTTAAAAGGAAGGCACGATTAGTTATCAATTTTAAAAGATCTAAACCTACGTTACACTTTTTATCGATAACATTGCTTACGTTCTACTATCAATTTAAGGATTAGAGCTGAAGTTAATGCCTAGTAAATCTTTCCCCACATTTTAAATTACTTATAAATGTAATTAATTTCCTATGATCAAATCGGACTAAATCTTCTAAATCATTTGTAAGTTTCAAATTATATTTGATAAGTTCACCTCGCTTTAAAAGGGGAGATGAAAAGCAAATGATAAAAAAGTGTTCGATTCGAACAAACGGATTTTTTTATTGGAATAATTGATAGTGTATAATTCAACACTTGACATTTAACATTTCTACTTGTCGATATATATTTACAAGTTCAGAGCAGGAAAAATAGGGAGGCCGGGAGGGTCATGACTCCACTTTTCTGTTTTGTTTGATCTCAAACTTTGTGCATGTGAAATAGTTATACTTGACAAACCCATTTGGCCCCTCCACCTCTAAAACCATTTCCCCGGCTCTGAAGTTGAATAAGAAAAACGTAATGTATTATAATGAAAGGCCGGTGTGTGGACAGACTCTGCAAATGCAAATACCTATGTATGTATGTATGTATGTATGTATGTATGCATGTATGCATATATTTATGTCAAGTTGTCTAAGAGTACAAGGAAGTGTATAAAAACAGTCTTTGTTAAATATTCTTATACTTAAAGGGATAAATAATCTATTCCAACGAGTGTCACCTACGTTAATCCTCTCACGGAAACCTGTTTCTTTCTCCCTCCTTTAACCTCCGAATGGTCTCATCAGAGATTTTAAAACATAATCTCATAGTTTCATAATCTCTAGTCTCATCGTGGTATATTTCCTTAATGCAAACGACGATGCCGGAATAAACCAGACATCAAGTTCGCTCAAACATTAGTAAAGGTGTTCAATCTCTCAAGAAGGAACGGGAGAAGGCAAAAGTTCTTCTTCTCTTTGCCAGTCAACAATACCAAAATATTTCCCGTAACAGCTGATTAGATAGACTACAGTGAAATTTAAATGTAAAATCATTGTAGTGGGGACAAAATGTTCATGTAAGAGAAGCAGTGGCGGTTTTAGGGGGAGGCCGACAGGGCCATGGCCCGAGGTCCTGCACCTGTAGGGTCCCTGCACCCGCGCCTCAATGCTAATAAAAGACGATGTGTTTGACTACCCTTATTAATCTCATGGAAGTAAGTGAAAACTGAAAGATTTACATACTGGAAGGAACTAATTGACCCAGGAACTTCCGCAGAGTGATAATGTCTGAACTTCCTTGCAATTCATGACGTCATACGGCCCCGCAAACTTTTTCGGCCCTAGGCCCAGCACCCTTTAAAACCCGCACTGAAGAGTAGTTTTTGTATATAAATATAAACAGTAACATCATGCCGTTACATTGTTATCTAGTTTACTTATTATTATACTAGAAAGTTCTAAGTTATTTGCAAGTTGAAATTAATTTAC
>JAAAKL020009247.1:0-15244 GCA_010016065.2 Carybdea cf. marsupialis auct. non (Linnaeus, 1758)
GCTGCCATTTGCAAAAATCACTCTTTCTTAAAATTGTTTTCGGACAAGTAAATTGTTAACAGTGAATTTTGTTTCCTTCAACCATTGCCATTGTGAGAGGGGCAATCGATCTTTTGTTATGTTCGCAAGTATACAGGCAAGATCTGATCAAGGCAATCTATTAGTATATTTGTGCTGCTATGTTATCTCTTCTCATTAGTAAGACCTGTTTGGAGCAGGAGACACTGCTATGTGTGAAATGCTATCCATGAATACACTATTTTGCCTCCACCACCTTGATAATTCCAAGTTTAGGTGGAGGCACTAAGTGAATGCAGTTTGCCTTTAAAATTCTTATTAATGGATCACTAGAAGTCTTGAATTTGCATTTCAGTTGATTGTTGATGAAACTGTTCCTGGTAATGTGATGTAATGTATATTTTTTAAAAGTTAGAACAAGACTAAAGACTGTTAGTGGCAGACACTGGTAGTAGATGAGAGTGGGGATAGCTGCCCCTAGTAACTTTTCTTTAAAATTGAAAAAAAGGTTCTTAATCCATGAAAAATAGTGAGTAGTTGGTAGGTAAGGCACACCAACTGCTGTAAGGGCATTTAATTGTTGACGTGACATCAATAGCTGTTTTAGGATTATTCCTTGATTGTATAAAACAATGCCCATGCCTTGGTTGACAGGTCAAAATTTGGCTTTTGCCTTCCCCTAATAATCTGCCAAGTATATGCCCCCATGAACCGTGAAATATTTCTTGATCACTTTTGTATAGTTTTAACAACAAAGTCACCATCAAGGACTGATTGTTATCCTCTCGTCAGAAGCATGACTCGAAATACCATATCTGAAACGTGTGATAAAGCATAAATAATGGCCATTCTACTCTGGTCTTTTTATAGTGATTTTATGTGGTTCTTGCCCATGTAAGATACCGACTTTAGTTTACCTGTGGAATGATGTTAAAGTAATTATTATTTTATTGCATCACAAGATACAGCTTGTATCAACTCCATATTTTAGATGAAAGTGGAAAACCAGAGATAGTTGTAGTTGATGTACACAAAAACACTGCAAGTTTTTCTAAACATGAAGATCAGCAGTCCAACCCAAATTCTCAAGAAACTGGCCAAGAGAGGTAATTATCTATGTAGCTATGTTCATTTTGAACATTCAACTTTAGATCATCCTTCTACTCCTCGAGTTCCACATTGACATCATCTCCATTACTATCATCACCATCATCATCATCATCATCATCATCATCATCATCATCATCATCATCATCATCATCATCATCATCATCATCATCATCAAAACATCAGCATTATCATCATCATCATCATCATCATCATCATCATCATCATTGTCATCATTAGTATCAATGTCATCATCGTTTTCCTCCTCCTCATCTTTTTCAGCATCATTAGCATCATTATCAGCAGCAGCAGCATCACTAGCATCATTAGCATCATCATCATCATCATCATCAACATCATTATCATTACCATCTTCATCACCAACATTATTGTCGTCATCATTCACGGTGTTATCAGCAGCAGCAGTAGGAACAGAAACATCATCACGATCATCGTCGTCATCATCATCATCATCATCATCATCATCATCATCATCTTGATGCCCTATTTATATTCCGGAGATTGTTTATTGACATTTTATTAGAAAAAGTAATTATATTTAGTCTTCATTATAAATAAAGGAGAGCTCTTAACTCTTTCTGACCTCTTCCCCTGCACTTGCTGCTTCTTGATTCATCCCTTTAACTGTAGTCAACTGTAATCAACCAGTGATGGTACTTAATGCACACTTCAGAAAACTAGAAAGTCGACATGTAAGGCAGGATGTTATAGTATGAGCGAAGTTGGTCACGGATATGAATTCACGAGACAAATTATACATGTAGTCATGAAGATTTAAGAATTAAAAAATCACCCAAACTTGGGCTATGCTGCAATCATAGGGAAAACCATCTCACCAGAAGCAACAGAAGTGGACCTATCACTCCTTTCAAGAACTATGTGATGCAGCCAACATCACTTCCTTCCTTTTCTTATTTACTTCCTTCCTTCCGTATTTACTTCCTTACTTCCTTATTTACTTCCATCCTTACTTACTTACTTGTTTACTTATGTACTGCGGGCCATATCCCGAAGTACGTTGGCAACCACAGTCCTCCAATCTTCCGGATCCAGACAATATAGGCTATCTACAAAAAGAAAATGCTCAATTGCTCGAAGATCATCAAAATGTCTTTAAAAGCTCACTATTTTGCATAGAAGTAGAGACTAGATTTGATTTCTTTGTATTCACTTTCTTCCAGTTATTGTAACATAGTAGGTCAGCATACTGGGAAAATGAAGAATGTATAAAGTGTGATGACTCAGCTAAAATACGATGATGTCATATGATGCAATTTTTAAAAATATTCATGCAAAGTAAATACTTATACCTAAGATGCCTATACGTAAGAGTCAGATTCGGAGTCATATTTGGAATATTCAGAGTCCTTGACTGTCTGTTTTGGCTTTGGCCGTAATAGAATCATTTACCCTGCAATGTAGTCTTGACCAGTACATTTATTGATTTAAGTTATTTTCTGCTGTTAAGAGCCTAGACAAATATAGACACAGACAAATATATTCTAATAGACTATCTATATCTGTATGTATATGTAAGATTTGACCGTGAATTCCTTTTTGTAGCCCCCTTTCATCAAACTCAGAGAACATGCTTCCACCACTCAAGAGTGAAACACCAGGTACCTTAAACTTTGGTAATTATGTGTTTTGTATTAAGTCGTTAGTTTTGTCTTGTATGGACGTTTCATCGTTTCGAAGTAGTAACATTTCTGTTAGCACAATGGCAATATTGAAAATGATCCTCCCTGAGTGAGTTTCTTTGGTAGCCGTGGAGGTATCTCATTAAAGATCTCTCAACATATGTTTAGTAGAATAATAAAACTGCACGAAATAGCGAATTTATTTTGTACTTAAAAGCTTTTTTCGTCTGACACTCCTCAGAGTACAATTCGTCAGAAAATAACCGAAAAAAGGATCAAGGAAATTATTTACCCAACTGTGTTTTACAAGGTAGCGAATCAGAATTCTGACTGCCAATTTCAGATATTTTATATTTGAAATTACTGTAATTCGATAAGAAACATGTTGGGTACCTGAAATTTGGGAGCACTGATTGAAAATGGAACTAGATTGATGAGGCACCTGTTTCAAATAGGGTGTCACGTGATTCTCTTTATTTAACTGCAACACTTCGTTAGCTATCATACTACAAAGAATAATCGTTACCAAGGTAACAAAATTTGATAAAGTGTACGTCTGGCTGACACCTGATTTATTCTTTACATTGTTTTTCAACGTCATGGTTCAATTTTCTATCATCATAAGACTACTTTCTTAGAATCAGTCTAGAGCATAAAACCACACATGGTTTAATAAATATCATTATATTCCCTCTTTCTTGAGCTCTTTCGTCTCACCTCGCAGATGGATAGTCGAAGGTGAAATATTAGGTTTAAAATTGCGTATATCAGTACAGTTTTAAACAATAACTAAAGTCCTTTATTATATTTCCATCCTGTATTCGCCAAGCATCAGCTCCCACAAGGAAACAACCGCCTCGGGTTTCAAAAGCCAGAAACACTGCTAAGCAATGTGACTTTGCCGTAAGGCAGCACTTGCTTGAAATCCCAGACTGTGCCAAAATGTATACGGATGACTGCTTCAGTATAATTGGTAAAGCTAGATCAGCCGCCCGTTCTGGAATCCGCCCACATCAAAGCAAGAAAATCATTGCTTTGTAGACAAAAGGATTTGTCTTCTCATTGGACCGTTTTGGTTGGCCATTTAGCGTCACGGGCACTGATTGGTCAATACAACACCAATCTGGTAGTCAGAGTTCTGATTGGCTATTTTGAAAATGCAGTTGGGTGTATCATTGATTCCGTTTCAATTTTATATTCTGACGATTACTTTGAGGAGGGTCAGACGAATATAGCTTTTAAGTGCCAAATGAATACGCTATTTCGTGCAGTTTTATTATTTTGTACCGTCAACAAACTTTTACATTTGTCTGTAAAATATGCGACGAAATTTAAAATAGAGATGATAATTCATGAGACGTAAAACCTAATGAAATTCTTGCGTAAAATATAAACATCACGATAAGAATCACAAGAGTTTGGAAATGTTTTGATAAGGCTAAAATTTCTAGGTAGGTTAAAACAATGAAACATTTTTTCACGTTTGAAATATCCTAAACCTAATAATAACCGTTTGAGAAGATTTTGGTGAAGTTGACAACTGCCGAACTTACTTTAATTCTCATATAAACGAGTGCTGGAAAGCGATGCATGGTTTGTGGAAGGAGGTTCCTAGTTATGTCTAGAAAATAATGCCCTGATACCGGACCAAGAGTAGTTGCTAATAAAACGAAGCTGAGAGCGCAGTGATTGAGTGAACATCCGTTCAGAACATTACTTTCAACAGGAACACTCTTTGGGGTTAGGGATTGAATATTGAAGTTTCTATTATTATATAGCCATCGAAGAGCAGAGGAGCTGGGAACTAACCATTAAATGGTAGCCGAGTTCTCAGTCACAAACTTTCACTCTTACTGCGTATCTGACATAATAACAATTGCCCTATTTTTATTTGTTTGTTTTGTTATTCATAGGAATAATGTCAAACTGAACTCAATTGCTGATGATGTTTGCAAATACGATATTGATTCAAGTCCACATTGTGTCATGTTTTCTCCATAGTAATCATGGAATATTAAATTTATATGTTAATACAAGAATTTTTTCCTTTTCGTAGTTCATGCAAGTGATGCTGTGATAGCTAATCAAGGTGTTATCACAGATATAAAACTCAAACTGTATTCTAATGATTCATTAGCTTTGGTTCGGCCTCCATCCCCTTCTCCACTTTGTCTTCGACGCCTTATCGACACCAGCAGTGACTCCTCCTGGAGCTCAAGCACAGGATCAAGTGCAAATGTATTTGAAGATGCTAAGGAAACACCGGTCATACTAGACGTAGCACTAGAAGAGAGTCCAGCGAAGGAAGTAGACAAGGGCCAAGACGTTGCTTCGCCAGACCCTACCGCCATTCCAGGGACAACTCTCTTGGATAGGCTTGATAAACGATACAGTAACTTTGTCAGCAATATCGAAAACTTCAAGTCAGAGAACGTTCTATCGGCAAGTGCGAAAGAGCAGACAAACAATGCAAATGGAAATAAAGCAGTCTCTCTGTCAGCATTGCAGTCTAAAGATGAGAGAGCAGAGGAGCCTACAGCTGCGGATAAATTCGCGGGCACTGGTGCTCGACCTAAAACAAACCAGGCCGTGTGGTTTTCATTGCCGGAAATGGAAAAGTCTGGCGATGAGCATGATCTACCCGTAAAGAAAGACGAGAGATCCAGTATAGAAGCTGTCTCGGGAGAAAGCTCGGATTATCTGCCAATGGGTATCAAGTTCGAAGGATCTGGTAATGAGGGAGATATATCAAGGGACGAAAACGAAGACGAGTCTAAAAGTGAAACTCAAAAGAAGTCTGACGGAGAATCTGATACCGCCCAAGACATAAAGAGTGAACTGTTGGGTTCTTTAGAAAGAAGAACGATACGGAGAAGAGGTGCCATTCGACCTACTGTGGCAACACAGAGGGAGAGAGCGTCAATCCGCTCTAGGAGGCAACGGACGACCTCCGATTCGGGGGGCTTTCCTCTCTTGTCTGCAGATGATGAACTTTGTAATTCACTACCACCGGCATTGAAGCACCTAGCACTTTCACATGATGATACTTCTGCGGGAGCAGTACATTGTTTTCAAGATGAATATGGTAATGTTACATCTTATATTGATTTAAATTTATTTATTTATTATAAATATATTTATTATCGTTTATAATATAAAGTAAAAAATAATAAAACAGTGTTTTGTTTACGAAATTATTTCTTAAGTAATTAATAGATAAGTTTATCTTGAAAGGAGCGAAAGGAATGCAACTACCTACTAGGTAATGTTTCTGTAACTACGAACAGCTCCTTTAGCTACTATCAAATATTAATATAAGTTCTTAGCCACGAGCCTAGGCTCAGGCTATAGTACCTGTCCATGCTCCCCACCGACCCGTCTGAGGCGGTTCTACTTGGCAGATGAGTTGGCCGTATGACTGTCGCTACCTCCTGGATGGCAATAACGAGAGGCGCATGCGCCAATTACTCTTTATTTATTAGTTATCCAGGTTGGTGGTTTGACACTTTATTATGGGTAATTTCAATGTCACGCTCACTGCTCATTAGGGGCCTTAGATGGATAGACTGCGAAAGCAAAATGATGTAGTACGCATATCTTATATTTTAAAATTGAACAGGAAAATAACGGAAGAAAAGGCGGTCAAAATTGTAGAGGAGTCTCGACTGTAATGGACCCTCGATAATTGTACCTCAAAATCATGTTCCTATATTGACAGTTATAAACTAAAACGCTTTGAATATGTTATTTAGTAAATAATGGTTAATTTAAAATATGCTATGTGTGATTTGTATCCAAAAAGCTTGTTCTCTTAGTTATCAGGTTGAAACTACAGTATATGATTTCGTAAAACAAGATAGGCAGAACCAAATCTGCTAAAATATAAAAGAACCATAATCGAAAAGCTCCAACTTAACTTCTTAAACCTATTTACTTAACAGATGTCGTATATTAATGACATGCTTTAAATTGGAAAAGCTCTTACATTGCTATTACGTTACGCTAAGGGACCAAATTTTTCCCCCTGCTCTGCCTGTTGGCTCTTCATCCTGGAGTGCAGGCTTGAGTACAGTTGCTATTCTGCCCTTGTGGCACTCACTCTACGCCCTACAATAGTGAGGTTGAGAAGTGGATTTTGTAGCTTTTGGCAAACTTCGTAATCCAACTAGCCCGATATTTAGATGATATATTGCTTAGTGGCGTAGTTGATGTTTGCTCCCAATTATTCTAAATTATTCTGATGCTATCATGTGTAATAGTTTAATAAATTGTCAATCCCCTCAATCATATCACGCCCATGATTTCTTTTTCTCTGTACGTATTAAAGGTCAGTGGCACACATACATGTTCGGGGATGAGCAGATGGAGGTGCAACCATCAACCATGCCGTTCACAGATCCTTCCATATATACTTCATCACTGCTGCGGGATATCCGTTTAAGAGAACTTTTGAGGAGCTCAAGACGAGGGTAAAATTATCATTCATTTCCTTATCATGATAGATTATTAATGTTATCTACATGAAATAGCCTACAGGTACATTTGATTGCCGCTTGAAATAAGTTATTCTTTCAAATGAATTCCTCCATAAAAAATAGTTGAGAAGCAATCAAATACTCCCCTCATAAAAATCATTTGATGAGAGATTTAGGGTAGACGTTTTGAGCATCTGGACTATGAAAAGTAGAGTTTCGTAAAGTCATGGTTCTCGTTATCATATTTTGTTTATAAAGAGTTTATGTAAGCGAGATGCTCTGTCGATGCAAGGCTGGTATCTAGATGGGTCCAGCATTCATAAGTAGCTGTTTATCTGATGTGTACACTTAAAACTTCAGTAGCTGTCTATTCAGTTCTTGAAAAGTTGAGTTTTGGTATAAATTTGAAATTATGCCACAAGTATCGACCTAGCCTTGCTTATTGTATTCGCCAGACACTGGCCACATCAAGATTGTGTAGTTTAATAATTTAAATACTGTATACCAGATATATTGCATTATGTGAGATCGAAGTCTTATTCATCCGAATTTGCTACACCCTAGAGACACTTTTAGGTATGGCATTTGTGTCATTCTGAATTGCCGGTACCCAGGGCCAAAAAACTGGTGGATGGGAGGTCCTTACCCACTAAACCCCGAACAACGTGACCAAATATTGATTTGGGGGAAAGTGAAAGCATGTATCGAGTAATACCGAGATAAGCCCACTGTCTCACATCATGAAATAGGTAACTCTCTATTCTGGAGGTAATTTTAAACTCTTAACCTTCTGTAGGTGAAACTTCTACAGTTTGTGTCTCCCTTTATACTGCCATTGCAGTGGAGATTTAGCACATCTTAGGTATGAGTGGTACACTGACAGATAAATGCCACACGTGGTTTATAACTTTATACTCCCTTCAAACCAAAGACCCTTATTTTGTAAATACTCGGCACCATGAGTTCCGCAAGGCAGCCTGTTGGGACCTTCCAGGCGGAGAAATCTGAGACATGTTGTCATAACTGCTATAATGTAGATAACAATCTTTTGAAATGATATTGAGGAAATAACGTCAATGACCATAACAAGTTTTTAAAAAATGGTTTGTGTTCACTCTGATCATTTAAGAGGTACGCTACTGTGTTCTGCCGAGTAAATTTGTATGGAATACTTTGATGACAAATACCATGAGACATGTTTTCTTCTCTTCGGCAGGAGACACGAGGCATCAACGCCATCCATCATGGATCAAGAGTTAGAGTTTGAGCGAATGTGTTCCGAGATTCAAGAGTTCAGGAGGAGGCATTTTCAGCTGAATGATATCGTTTCTTTGCCCAACTCCGATTCCATACAGAGTCAATCAGCAGGGATACTAAAAATACAAGATCCAGAGGAACCAGTTAGACACCATTACAAGGTTCCAATCACATCGAAGTATTCGGTAAAAATATCCTTTGATCGACTTTTCTTGTTGGCACTACTTGACAGGTATGTTCATACAGACGTCGCTATTACAGTCGTGTTTACCTCGCTTGTTTCTCTATATTGTGAAAGATGCTTTCTAAGATTTTGGTTGAGATGTTTGAATGAAATGTTTCATGTAGTCTGACGTTATCCCTGTTTGTCGGCTTTGCTACATTTGAAAAATATTAGTATTTGCTGAACAACCTGCGTATCGAACACTCGTTGTGCAACCTTTGCGAACGTGACGTAGCCAGATATTTATAAACTTATATCGACTGAAGAAGGGTGTTTATTCGGCCCAATTTGCAATACTGTGTATTTATCTTTCTCTTGGTATGTGTAATTAGGAAAGACCGTTGTTAGTAACATCACTACCATAAAACGATGTAGCCTAACGGAGATGATGATATAACTTCACGGATACAGGGTAAAAGTAGAGGATGCTAATGGAACATATACTGACAGAGAACATAGCATGACATAACAAAAACATAATAATTTAAGACGACATAGCAGCAGGCTACGTAGCGTGAAATAAATTCACGTAATAATATATTATTTCGTAATTTCAAATGCCACATAATGTCATATAACATAACAAACGTCATTATTGACAAGCTGCGCCCTAATTTGTGAAAAGCGCTGGTCACGAGTCTCTGTTACAAGTCGTGCTCTGTGGTTAGGGTAGAAAAGGCCTGTGTCTATAAGGAGAAGGGTTGCACTCTGCAGTGCCCATCAGCCAGCATTATCGATGACCGTGGCGTTGCTTTCATGATAGTGTGAGGGCATTGGGTTCTGTACCTCTGATGCAGTACCCGACAGGGCGTGTAAAGTGAGTTCTGACAGTACCTGCGACTTTGGGAAGGCTAACGTATTGTATCATAACATGACGTAATGTAAAAGAACATGACAAAACGGAACATAAACATAACGTAATTGACCAGAACAAAACGTAAGGAATCCGAACGCAACATGACGTAATAGTATAGCACCAAAGAATAATACACCAAAAAGGAAACTATATTTCAAACAAAGTTTCGTTTATTTCTGACTATGTTTCATGTTTGTTGGAAAGATATTTTGAACCGCGAACTGTAACATGGTACAGTCCAATGAGGGTATGCACAGATGAGTCCTAGCTGAAAAGAGCTGGGAACGAGCATACAGCAAAGCGAGGGTAGGGATATGACAATCATACAGATGGATATAAATTACAAGCACAACAGGAAGGGTGGGTTAGAAAGTATTGAAAAGACTTGATGATCATACAGAGATTAACGATTAGATAAATAAATCAATGTTAATAGAAATATTTCCAATTGACCTGATGAGGTCAGAAATAGACGAAACGTTGTCTGAAATATAGTTTACGTTTTCGCTTGTTATTCTTTATTGCTTCTCGTTGTACTTAATACCTTGTCAGAAATAGCATGGTATAACGTAACATAGAAGTATAGCATAACAATTCAATACAAAGTTATAGAACGTGACATTACATAACATATCAAACGTAACATAGCGTTTCGTAACGTAAAGAACATAATGTAGCTGTGGGGTCTCGACTTATAAGATACCGATCAATCGGAACTCAACAAGGTAACATAATAACTGACAAGGACATACTATGACGTCTAATGATCTGACATGACGTAACTTGGTATGACGTAAAAGCCGCGATGGTGCAACTTAAAGTAGTTAACCATAATAGTAGTTTTGTAATAACAGAAATCAGTGTAACGTTGAAAGGCACATCAGCGGACAATGTTAAAGAACAAGGAAACGTGACATATCATAGTACTATAGAAATAAAGCATTGAAGACTGAGATAGTATCAACGAAGTATATATCCAAGAACGAACAGTTGCACTCCAACCGATAGTCCCCATATTTCGTTTGGCAACGGTCTTTTTATTATCCACAGCTAATACATGGTATTTCTTTAACGAAAGATTTCTTGTTTAAGTAGTCTATGTTGTATTATTGTACATAACCAGAATGTCATATCTATTTTGTAGGGACAAGTCACCAGTTGAGACTGTGTCAGCAGTTGTCTTAGCAACACTTACAGCTGTTCTTGGGTATCTCCTCTTATCGAGGCAGTATTACTACGACATTTTGATGTTCATTCTTTGCTTTGTGATTGCGAAGTGTCAGTTCTCACTGTTAAAGGTATGAATGTTTAAACGACGTTAATTTTTTATAGCGGGTAATAAATTATATTATTTACAAAGAAATATTTGGCCCTTTTCTGTTTGCAATTTGGCCATCCTTTTTAGAGAGAGTCGTAACTTTTAGTATTGGTAAACACTCTGCTTCTCAGACCTCATACGTCGTAGGGGGAGGATGGACGCGAGTATGTTTTAAGTATATCGCACGCAAAATATTTGACGTCGCAAAATTTCTGATTCTATTTCAATGAAATGTTGCCTTTTCAAGTTGTAAAATGTAAGAGATAACTCCTCATGTTTATCGTTTGATTCCTTAGGTTTTTAAGGCTTCAGTAGTATGATTACATTGTAAATGCAAGCGATTCAATATAGTTTTAGACAGATTTTACAACCCAAAGTTCGAAGAATGGGTTTCTCTTTATGATAATAGTGAATCATTACGCAAAAGTAGTATTCATGTGATTTAGTTATCCGCCGTCTTTTTCTCACAAAGTCTTTTTACATCTGTCATGTTATTGTACAGATCCAATAAAATATATTCAAGTCACGTCGCAAATTGCCTTGAATTTATAAGTGGTGCCAAATTATAAACTAATAGGTTGATCAGACATCGGACGTTAAAAATTGATAGGAATTACCAGGAACGTATATTAAGAATAGTATCCAGCTTACAACACAATAGCCAATTTGCAATCGTTGGTAAGTGTAGACATATAACGGAAGGAAAGCCATAGAAATTGTCGGTTTTGCAGATTTAAATGAGTGTTCATGGAAGAGCTGATAGAGTTTATTAATCATGTAATAGCATGACTTTTAATTTTGTTCCTGTGAAAATTTGACTTGACTTACTTGAAGTAGTTGGAAACTCTTGAGATCTGTTTTTTTGTTGTACATCTTTTCTATGACATTTCAATGAAGCGCATGTTTCTCTGAAGTTTGTATTGAGAATCCTACTTCCTTCCTACCAGGCCATAGCAGTGTTTTTAGGGGTCTTCCTTTCAATTTTCTCTTAGAAAATCCCTTCCAATAAAGTAAAAGTATATATATATATATACTGCATGTTTAATGAGTTATATATATGACTCATTAAACATGAAGTGCTTGAGGTGCTGGCCCGGTTTCGAACCCAGGATCTCCCGACCCGAAAGGGAAGACTTTACCATTGCACTAAATAGTGCAATAGTAAAGTCGACAATCCGGCTAGTCGATCCCGAATTTTCACCACCACCAGCAACCTCTATTTCTGTTTCGCTGTTAGCTTCATCGGTACCATTTCATTTATATAAGTACTCAGGCAGACACACAAGCAGTCATGAACTACACAGTATAGAACTCATTAAACATGAAGTGCTTGAGACGCTGGCCCGGTTCGAACCCAAGATCTCCCACTCCGAAAACGAAGAATTTATCATTGCACTAAACAGTGCAATAGTCAAGTCGACAATCCGGGAAGTCACTCCCGAATTCTCACCACCACCGGAAACCTTAATTTTTCGTTTCGCTATTAGCTTCATCAGTGCCATTTCATGTATATAAGTACTCAGGCAGACACACAAGCAGTCATAAACTACACAGTATAGAACTCAATAAACATGAAGTGGTGACGGCGCTGGCTGGGATCGAACCCTGGATCTCCCACACGGAAAACAAAGACTTTACCATTGCACTAAATAGTGCATAAGTAAAATCGACAGTCTGGGTAGTCGATCCCGAATTCTCACCACCACCAGAAACCCAATTCTTCACTTCGCTGTTAGCTTCATCAGTGCTATTTCATTTATATAAGTACTGAGGCAGACACACAAGCAGTCATGAACTACATTGTATAGAACTCATTAAATATGAAGTGCTTGAGGCGCTGGCCCGGAGCGAACCCAGGATCTCCCACATCGAATCCGAAGACTTTACCATTGCACTAAACTATATGAATCCTAATATCCACTCGTCCACTCGTCTTTTGATACGCCATGACTGATAAACGTCTTAGGTGACCACAGTTGTACAAATCCCAGGGATGGGTCAGTACAGCGACTTGGTAGGTCACGTGACAATCAAGAGCCATGCTAGTTCTCAGGGGTGTACATCAATCTTTCACTCTGGATCGGATCCCCCCCCCCCCATAATGTTATTATCTACCTCCTCTAATGGATCAAAATGTTGGAGAAATATTTATTTTTGTTGGACCTTTATTGTAACATATCTGCATTCTTCTTCTCCCTCGCAGAGTGTTCAGCCGGATTCAGCCTCGCCGATTCATGTAAGTGCTTTAGAACTAGACTTTCAAACCATTAACCGTGAATAGAGTTATAGTGTATGCAGTCCCTCAGAGAGGGTCTAGGATGGTACCCATGTGCATGCGACTTTATCCGACCATAGTGTAGTTTAAGGCTGGGTGGGAGTCCCGGTATCAGCAACATCCTTTCAGGAAACCAACCCCGGGCCTCTTGAAACTAAAGCAAGTGAATTGTCCACTTGAAATCGGCTACTCTAGACCACGGTTGCTCTTAAGTTGAAAGAAGGTCTTTCGTATATTTTGCGTCACCGATTGACCAATTTGCTCTGACATGCTTTATTGTTAATTACTTTGCCTTTTGTGTCTCTCTCGTTTTCTCAGAAGTCAATTGGAGGCATTGAAAGCGTTACCGTAAAAAGACGTGTTAACGAATTATGTAAGAGTAGGGGTAGGTAAAGTGTTAAAGCTGGATGCGTCAGAATTGGTCAGTGGAGTGATTATGCATACTTGTGCATGTATCGCTGGTAGAAGTTAGTGGAATAGTAAGACGAATGTTTCCACGATATAGAAATCTTTCCCAGCGGGCAGTATAATTTTTTGTTAGATAATGTGTCGAGCAACAACCTTTTGCCTCATTAGTTGTAAAAGGCCATCTTGTTGACCGCCAATGAGGATCAGCTGGGGCTTTTAGTAATTGGTCGTGCAACTTTATACAGTAACAGTTATGAAATTTATCCTATGCAACTCTAATTGTTTTCTCTCTACATTCTGTCTTTCAGGGACACAACAATATTATTACATTCAGTCGTGCTATCTACTTCTGTATAGTCAGTAGCCTAATTTTGTCACTCGATGAAATTGCTATGCTCAATCCAATATCACCGAAGATTTATGGAGTTCGTATGTACTCTACAGAAAACCTGGAATTTGCAAGGGATCTGTTGGAAAGTAATTGTTTATTTAAATTATCAAGACTTCATTCATTGTCTACCTATACTACCTTACTGTATTAAATGCTGTCTGTTCTAGAGCTGGGTTTTGTGAATCAGCGTCCTGGCTTCTCCTTTCTATCCCTTTCTCTGCTTGTTTTGTTGCAATTTTCCTTTTTTTTCGTCAGTGTAGATAAAGAATTTTGTTCTTCTATGTGATGTAAATCAGTACATTTTATAATAGTTTCGAGTTAGCTTGGGTTAGCGCAGCTTATCTTGGGATGGTATAGTTTAGTTAGCCTACTTTAGTGTGCGGTAGCCTCAATATTCTCAATAGTGTTTGAACGTGTCCTTATTTTATTTTAGTTTACTGTGGACAGTGCTCTCTACTCTGCGATCAGAAGCAAACTTCACGTTGATATTTCATTTTCATTTTTCATTTAAATTTAATAGGAATTTAATTGTATTGAGCTGTTATCTCCACTGTTTCTCACAGAAGACATTTTTAAGTAGTATCTCCACTAGGCAGAAATGCGTGTTAGCCGCTACACTTTCCGTCGCTACCCATGATTATTGTGCAAAATTGTTGTAGCATACGCGGTAAATGTGGTGAATCGAAAAGTAGAACTCATTTCTACTTTTCGATGGTAGCCGATGAAACTAACCAATCAAATCGCGAAGAAATGTAAACAGGCTTTTCACAACCATATCCCTTCCTGCCGAAAACTCTCTTCGTGGCGAAAACTAACATTTGAAACCTTATTACTCTGGGCGGCATATCTCAACTAAATGAAATTATACGTGTTCCTTTCACTAGAATTTGACCTTTATGAAGTCATCACGGCATACGTTGTGGATAACCCGTAACCCGTAGGCAAACAGGAATTTTCTATAGCGTGCATCGCTAAACTGCATGTTGAGTTTACAATTTACGATATTATTATGTAGCCTACCTTATTAGATTGAATCGATTAAATTTGGAGCGGATGATATCGTGCAATCGTTACGATCGGTAAAAAGACCTGATGACAAAGTCGTTTGATGATCAGACTCTAGTAGTGACTCGTGTGGTAGACAATTTGATCACTTTGTCTCCCGCTGTATGCACTCGTCAATGAATGTTTTTGGGTTTTTCATAAATTGGTCGTACCCAGACGCCTCTTTAAAGCCGCCTTCAATGCCCTTTCT
>JAAAKL020009248.1:0-15244 GCA_010016065.2 Carybdea cf. marsupialis auct. non (Linnaeus, 1758)
ACAAAGTAACTGGTAATAAAAAATCATTGTTATTAATAAAGCATTATGACTGCTACAATGAACCTCAAATTGCTAATATTTATCTGGTATTTAACTGTTTGTCTGGATGAAGATAAAAATGCATAAAAATTGCAACAACAACTTTGATGAATCTAGTCAACTACTCATTATTGTAACAGTGTCTAGGACTTCCACTCTTTACTTAATGACATTTAAATTTTTTCGTTTCTCTGTTAGTTACAGCACGTAGAATCTATCTTGTGGAGACTCAGGCAAATGTTAAAAAAGTATGGATGCAAAAACAGATATTTACATTTACATTTCCTCGATGCAGTTCCATGGTTTTTTTAGAGATTATCTTTCAGTAGCTGGCAATGCATCGCTGAACATACAGCGTGAAACCATTTGCACCAAATGATGCTTGTAGGTCTGTGGTTGTCGTCTGTGCAGACTCAGGTGATAATTCTGACACGTCTTTTAATTCAGACGCGACTTTATCTATTGGAATACTGCAATGTTTATCTGTTGACACATTTTAAATATATATCCCTCTCTTACATAATATACACACACGTTTCAGAGTAGAATTAAACGCAGAAAGAGAATTTTATTTCTTTCATTTTGATAAAGCTGATTAGTGGCAATTCGGGCAAATCTATTTTAAACTTTAAACCCGCCTTCAGTTTTGCAAAGTCATTATTTAGATTTGACGCTTGGTGCTCTTAAATAAACGTATTTAGATCGTTTTATCATGCAGGGGCGTAATTGTAGGTGGGCTAGGGTGCTGAAGCTCCCCCAATATTTAGGGTCGAAGTACTTTTTATCAATACCATGTTTTTTTGTGTACTACCATCCCAAGAGTATTTGAGCGCCAGCAACAAACGCAACAAGGATAACCCAGGTCAGAATGTACGTTAGTGGCCGTTTCTGAGAAGCAAATTTTCCAACTTTTCTTCGTTGTCCAACCGTGTTGGGAGACATTTTCCTAGTTCATCAATTTCAAAATGTAGCCCCCCTCAATATTTCTGTCACAATTGCGACCCTATTGTGACATGGGGTTTAAATAAAAAATAAGCAGATAAATTTGAAATTCTAGGGAGCTCAATAACATCAGGTGTAAAATCATATCAAGAAATAAAACGAAGAATTGATATCGCAGAAACAGCATTTAAATCTATGTCGAATGTGCTCATTGCCAGAAATGTAAATAGTCAAACAAAACTTAAACTTTTGAAGTGCTGTATATGTAGTACTTTAATGTATGGATGTGAAACATATACAATAAGGGAAATGATGAAAAAACAACTCGTGGCGGCAGAAATGTGGTTTTACGGAGGACGACAAAGAGCTCCTGGATAAAGACTGGTGACACAATGATGATATATTCAGAAGAGTACAGACTGAAAGACAACTAATGATAAAAGTATTGCAGAGACTATGTAGTTTCTAAGGACATGTACTAAGGAAACAAGGCATAGAATACCAAGTGGTAACTGGTAAAGTAGAAGGACAGAGGGACAGAGGAAGGCGGAGAAGGACATTTCTTGGTTGGATAAGCAAATTTTTAAGCTGAAGAGGTGTGGATATTATTCAACTGGTGGAAGACAAATCGATGCATCATGTTGTTACAGACAATGTCAGAATCTGACAAGGCACCATACGAGCAAACCACCATGTGCATTATTTGAAGACTTCAGCAGTTATGGTGACTACTAACTTTCTGTCAACCTATTGAAATGGGTGAATAGTAAACTTTTAACTGCTTTCCAATTTAGTACTCTTTCTCACATCGTCAATCTCTGTGCTTCTCCTTCTCTTCTATTATTTAGAAAAAGTTTCCAGTGCATTCTTATCATTGTACGTTAAGACTCTAATGATAGGTAGTTTGCTGAGCTATCCGCTGTTTTGTATGCCAACAAACAAAGTTCAGTTCTTGGATTGGAATCTTCGTTGAAGACTCTTCAAATTTTTAAATGACTCCAAGCAGACTATGGGATGAATATTGAGGACACGGGCGCTTAGGAAGCTTGTTATTTCTTTCAACTAATTTTGGTAGGCTCGGATGCGTCATTCTGTGAAATCTAATGCGCATGCAAAACGCATGCACAGTGCTTCTGGTTGAGATCTATTGTGATCAAGTTCTATTTAGAAATGCCTATTCAGCACACCGTACGTTTCTGGGTTACCTCAAATCCACAAGGCTGTATTAGTAGCTAACTTTCTCGTAGCTATATACGTAGTTTGAAAGGGATCTTCATTCCTTCAATCAATTCCCTTGTCGTCCGGAGATGAACGATATTTACCAGTGTCATTCGTGGGTCACCGGTTCTAGCCCAGGTGGTGACATATCGTCCAGACTTCTAATATCTTTTTAAAACTATGTACAATTACGCGATTTTCTACTTCTTATAGTGTGCATAGCTTTCAATAACATTCCTGAAAACACTGTTTGAAATCATCTATAGTCTTATTTGTACTGTACATCTGTGATTCTACGGGTATCAGAAACTTGATATAGAGAACAAAGCTTTGGACACGCCAAAATTTCTGATGATGGAAGGAGGATGCAGTTCTTTTGGTGAACTTTTTCTTTCTCCTTCAAATAGCCATTGGATGCTCAGACACAATATGGACAACATTGATACTTTTCAAAACTGTGAATTGACTTCGAATTTATTTTCTTTGATGCTGTAAAAATCCTAAAATAGCCATCTAAATTAAGCTACGAAGGAGAATAAATTGGTCAAACAGAAAATAAGACAAAATGAAAGTACCTTTTTGTTTCTGAATTTTAGGATTTCCTAATTTGTCAACAAGATGTAACTTTCTGGAAATGAATCAACTGTGGTCTGCTTACCACCACTTTCTCTTTCGGATTATTGAGGTTTGAGTGACTGGAAATATATTTCACTTCATTACGTTTTTAGGTCTCTGTTGCTGTTCTTATTACCTTTTCCTGATAAGAATTAGTTTTGAGTAGAATTTTGATAAAGGGTATGTCGATTAAGACACCCTTCAAGTTTGCCTCTATAATATGTCTCAAAAAATCCCTGATTGGAAACACAGATTGCAATTTTCTGAATGGTAATTTCTCCAGATTGTTTCATGGATCATCTCGTTTTAGTTAGTTCTCAAGCACGATTAGATTTCTTTCAGTAATATTCCGTTTTGGAGCATCCTTATAAATTAAAAAATAACTCTTCAAAGTTTAATATAAATTTCTATAATCTTTCTCTTAAAATCCTTCGTATTTTTTGGATATAATCCTATCGCCGTACCATTGTAATGGGTTGGCAGCTGAGCGGGCTCCTTTCTAAGGATCTCTCGCCATGTTATGAATCTTATTATTCATTTGTCGGTTTAACAACCGCATAAAATTTCCTACTAAGCATCCAAAGTTCACAAGCTCATTTAAATTAGAAAGTAAGGGAGTCCTTAGAACATGTACACAATTGTCGCGTTTCACACTGCAGTCTCAAAGCATGGCTTCCAAGCGTTTAATGGTGAAATCTTAGACCTTGCAGCGGCCTCGCTTTCGGTGAGTGCACGCGAACGGCTGTAGCTTGATAGCACATTCCCGATATCATCAGCTCTCTGATAAAACATTATGAATTTTAGCTCACTCAAAGTCAGTAGTCGGACAGGATACACGTTTAAAAGATTTCTATAGCGAGAGTACAAGAGAGTCAATAAATATTCGATTATGATTAAATAATAACGTTTAAGCTTCAGGTCCCTATAAAAAAGATATCGATTTTGTGAAAGCACTGCATGAACAAAGAAAGTGAATGATTTGTCCACAATCAAACGTATTGTCAATCTTCTCACCTGCTCATTGTAAGCACCCTTAAAATCCTTATCGATTTTAAAATGGTCTTTAAACGGAACATCAGAATTCACGGCTGCTGACGCGTGTGGTATAGATTTATTTAAGAATGGACAACCGTGAAAATCATGAACTCAGAGGTCAGTATGATGCTTCAATCTTGTTCTTTCTGTCTCGATTAACATAGCAGAGGCCTGCTTTAGCTCCTGTCATATTAATCTAATATCCTGAGTTGATTGAATTATAATTATCAAGAGTACCTTATTTTGCCAATTGAGCTTATGCGGAGCAGCCTATATTGTGATATTTATCTTACGATTACTAACGGAACATGTGTATATAATTTGATATATTTTAATACGTTTTTTTTGTGGTTGGTTTGCTTTTTTGTGTTAATGTAGGCAGCTAAAATAATTGTTCTCCTCGTTAGCAAAGAGTCAATAAATGCACTTGTGCGTAAACAAGAAGGGGATTATTTGAGAGTCTGATTTGGTTAACGCTATAAAAGAAGAGCTTGTTAAATGGATTATGTTCGCGTTCAGTCCACTTTCGTTGGATATACTTCCTTGTTTTAAACTTATGCTATTATAAATTACTGTGGTATAGGGGTACTCAGAGGTACATTTGGAAAGCGTTGACAGCATTTTTAAAATTTCTAAACACTACTTTTCTTAATTAGTGAAATGGAGCAGAAGTGTTGCATCCGTTAAAGCACTATTCTCCTATATGCTCCAAATACAGACATATGTATATGTATCTCTCTATATATACATTTATGAAGACATATAAAGGCATTTTTCTGTATATCTATTCAGTGATATCCGTTTACGCTAAGGATAAAGAGCAATCTTTAGAGGTGTTTCATTCACCTCTTACAACCCACCTTAAGACTCAAGACCTATAACTATCAACGATTGCGCATATTCGTAGGCTGTACGTATGTCTGACAAATTATAGCTGCGTTTTGATAGCTTATCACGTTAGTTGGTTTTCTGTTGTGGGCAACAGGACGTTGAATAATTTCCTTTGCTTTCACAAATTTCCACAGGTATGATACCCGGTATACGCCTTACTTCTGTACATATAGCAGGGTAGCAAAAACACAATCCTTCTTTTGAAGCATACCCTCTGCCTCTGGAAGTCACCTTTATTCTGTGAATATATGTTAAACTACATCCGATGATCTAAGCTCCCCGATCATAAATATATTGGCAACCCATTTACCTCTGTCAATTCAAGATTTAGTTGTGCCGACACTATACACGCAAAAGGTGAATAGTACGATAAATTTGCACTAGTTGGATTCTCAAGTACAATAATCTCCTATATCAATTTTTTTCAAATTTATTTTAGAGAGTTTCATTTTTTGTCACATATTTAATATAGACGATACCTACTGTAAGTACACAACAACGTGATATGAGTAAAACATGGGAAGGCATTTTTTCAAATTTCTGATTTTGCTTTTACAGTAGGTGATGACAGTGATAAGCTATTTGGAATATACTTCCTTGCAACGGTTTAATATAAAGTCAATTTTCTAAAACTGATTTTTCGGCTTCTAAAATAAGTAGTGAAAGTACGCTCTGTTCAGAAAAATACTTTGCATATAATGTAACTCAGCGGCACAATTCGATTAAAAAAAATAGTTTTCCAAAAGTATTTAGAAATATGTAGAGATATATAAGCACAATTTATGAAACAACTTTTATGGCATCACGGGTTTTCGCTATCTTCAAGTTTGGTTTTTGCTCGACAACTACAAATTGAAAGCTACAATGATTTTTTTGTGAAGTAGTTTTCACGAAAGTTGCCTAGAAATATTTCAATATTAAAAATTTTCGGAGACGTAATCCTTGTATCTATAGCACCGTTTTGAAGTAACGTGCTGACGTCACATCTATTTAAATTGGTACTAGATCTAAAAATTTTGTAATGCCATTCCATCCATAGTCTGCTACCACAATCCAGGAATAAGTCAAAAATTTTATGTTAGGACTTTTTCGTATATTTATAGATTCCCAACAAGGTAACCTTACGTTACGTACAAAGTAAAGAATTTCTTTTGGTGTCTGAAGAGTAACTCAGTTAAATGTCAAGCTCTGTTTTGGGGTTTGGAGGGAGGGGTTTGGTTTCAAACGAGAAAGTGTGCTCATTCATAGTTTTGAACTGTAAGATGGTGCCGTGATTTGTTGCTACAATTGGTTTCCACATTTTGGCCCATGCATACGTATACGAATTCTGTGGGTACTCCCTTCTTTAACAAGATCCCTCCTCCTCCCTTACCTACATTTTTACCTTTTCCCTCCTTACCATCCTAGCCATTTTAACCATTTTTTCCTCTTTTTCCTCTTTATCATCTTCATCCTCTTTTTCCTGTTTTCCCTTCTCCTCTTCATCAAGATCGTACTAGCCATCACCGTCATGATCATCTAGGAACATCATAAGCATTGTACATTTTATCCACGCAAATTTATTGCTCCTTGGATAGCTCTATTCGAAGTTTCTTTTTCTAGTTCAGTGATGGAGCTTTATTTTTGAAGTTAGTCGGCTGTTTTTCTGAAAGAAAGGAAGACTAAAGAGATTTGTACGTGCATGAAATTCATTGTGGCTTCCTTTTTTAGCTTTTCATTTCTATACTACTTACAACACGTAAACAGGATAAAACTTCTTCTGCTTTAGATTTCAAATAAGGTTTTGGATAAAAAATATTATATTTTGTGAAAGATACATGAAAACTAAAACTGTGTTAGCAACGAGCTTAAGTTTATTTTTGCACAAGAATTTTGTTTTACTACAGCTTTTTTCAACATTAGGTAAAGTATCTAAACGTAAGCAAACCCAAACACGGGATGCTAGTAGAAACCTTCGTCTCTATATGTTTCCAGATATCTCTTGGACTACTTAGTCGATCTTTTTTTAAGCTGCTCGAATTTTGACGCGAACGTTCCTATTCCATACTGAAGTACAAATCCAGAATACTTCGGAAAACACGACAAAATTTCATCAATCTATAAACAAGGGTCTAACTTCTAGGAAGCAAATATTTTATGGTAAGCTTTGAAATTTCCCGAAACTTTCCCATGCTACGTTTTGACGTCATTCCTGTAATAACATTAGCTGCTTATTATCAGTAAGGTAAACGTAAACCAATAAACAATTAGTTTACATTTAGGAATAGCAGTCGCAAAAGTCGCAGTGATAAACAACGAAACTATAACCCTATGCTTATAAAAACGAGAAGAATATTTTCCCCGCCCTTGCAACTCCCTGCAATGTTGATTATATATCCAATAGGTAAATCTATGCAGATATGTTTCAGAAATCTATCTAGTTTTTTCTTGACTTCTATATTTGTAGGGAGTTTGATGCCGTGATCTCATTGTGACGTCATTGTTTCAAATTTTTAAAATTTCCAGGTTTTGAAATGTGTATATTATAACAATAAAACGAGCGAAAGGCGACGAGAAAACGTTTTCCCAATTAGTCCATACTTGGGAGAGCTATTGGAAGTTTATTGTTTTGTTACTTTAAAGATATACTTGAAACAAGGAAGTTACCCCGGCATGACAGCCATCTTCCATTCAAAATCAATACCAGAGCCAGACCCTAATTGGAGTTACAGTTTAATCCCATCGCCAAAGACTTCATTCCCTTAAATTTGATAAACGAGGACTCAAACAATCATTAAATACAATCTGAAGCTGCCAGGCACCCGAATTGGAGGTTTTACCTAGAGTGAAGATTATAATTGTTACACTACGACCCTTCCGTCAAATATGAGCCCCTTGAAAGTTCTTATTTAAATCCTTTTCAAATATTCCCCCAGAGCTCCCCGTGTACAATCAGGACGAATTAAGCGTCCTTGGTGTCTATTAAAACATCGTATATTTAATTCAACGTTATCAGTCCTTTACATATATCTATGTATTGAAGTTCAACAGGTCGATTCAGGACAGCACTAAATAGTGCTTTCTTTTCAAAAGACTTGGTCTGTGTTCAGTTTCCGCCTACACACCAGTATTTTTGACTTGCCTAAAAATAAAAAGGTTATACTTAGCATATCTTGTGCTCCTTATCAGATAATTACTTAAGAAACTTTACGATCTCCTGGAAAGAGTTTGCAAGATAAGGGTTACCTTCGCAAGATACCCCTTTCAATGCAGCTTTACCTTTTGAAACTAGAGAAAATGGTCCCTATGTAACTAAACTTAAGTTAATCTTCAATTCCTCAAACTTCAAAGAAGACAGAATGTGAGAATCTTCTAATATAAATCTGGTATGCATTTAATCGACGGACATCGAGACAAGATAGCATTGACTGATCAACTTAAGTGACCCTCCCAAACACTTCTTTTATTTTCGTAGTGGCTAATTATTGCTTTGATATAAGTTAATGTGGGAGGCAGATATGAGGCAAGCGGCGGAAAAATCATGCGTGGTGTATTAAAATGCAAACCTTGACTTTAGTAGCCTTCTCATGGCTCCATTTATCTCGTTATCTAGTTTCACTCTTTATTATCAGCAATGTTTTACGTACTGATTTGTAGCAAGGTAGGCGTGATTTAAAAAGCAGCAGGAAGAAAATACCAAAAAACTCCCAAGAGCTGTGTTCCACAAAAAGCAACTCTAATTATTATCATCATCATTATGAGCATCATAATCACTATGATGATTTTTGCCATCTTGATTACGGTCACCATTGCAAAAAGTAACATTAGCTGTAAGAACAACTTTCATCGTCACCATGTCATCATAACTAACACCATCACCATCGTTGATACGGTCATCATAGATTACGGAAGCAGTAGCATCGACAAGCCCTCATTACCAGCATAGTCCTACTGATTAAGGTGATTCTTTACATTCTTTTCATTCTTATTATCAGCATTAGCATTGTTGTCATTCGCCTCATCACATTTTATGGACTGCGTCGCCACCGTCATAATCGTGCTTCCGAGAGTTTTCGTGGGCATCATCAACATTACCATCTTTATCCTCGATGTTTTCATTATCGTCACCGTCCTCGTCCTCTTCCACGTCCTCGTCATCATCGTCGTAGATCTTCCTCATCCTCGTCCTCGTCATGGTTATCTTCATCCTCATCTTCAACATAAATCTTAAGTAAATCATCGTAAATTGTCCTCGTCCTCGTCGTCATCATCTTAGATCTTCCTCTTCCTCGTCATGGTTATCGTCATCGTCATGGTTATCGTCATCCTAATCTTCAACGTTAATCAGCTTAACCCGCGTTAATTGGTAGGTGAGATAAGACAAAACAAATATTGAGCAAAATCACTTTGAAACTGAAGTTGAATGTTGTTGGTTCATTCTTTGCTTTTATTTCCTTGTGGTGAAGTTCTTGTGTTCTTCAAATTGAAAATGAGTAATGTAGTATCTTTTATAGACTGTAGTATTTATCTGATGACCTAGACTTAAGCTGAGACAATATATCCCTTATTTTTCTCTGTAATAAATGAACTTCTATCGTTCATTTTTAGAATTTTTCAATTAAGATATTTAAGCCTTGCAAGATGTTTTATCAATATTTATCAACTCTCATGTTATACTTTACAGAAGTATCAGCTGTAAATGATACAGAAGATAACCAAGCAAGTTACTCAAACGATACAAGTATGACGGATGAGGAGCAAAAAAGTAGAAGAGCAGAAATATTATGCAAGGTTTGTGGAGACTTGTCATCTGGTAGACACTACGGTGTCTTTACCTGCGATGGATGCAGTGGATTTTTCATGAGAAGTGTTCGACGCAACGTGACGTACTCTTGTAAAGGAGATGGAAACTGCACTGTGGACAAGAAACGGCGCAATCAGTGTCAAGCATGCCGATTTGATAAGTGTCTAGCAGTAAACATGAACAAATTTGGTAAGTTTTTGAGTTATGAAGTTGGAGTGACTTAATGAGATTGCTTCTCGGGTATTGACAACATTGACACCCCAAGGGTTTGTCGCATATTGATCTCCCTATTTGAATTATCACTGCAAAATTGGGGGGGGGGACTTAGTTGCTCCCTCTTTAACTTCCAAAACTGTGTTGAAATCTCTGAGATTGTAAAACATTGTCGTGAGTACTAAAGGAGGCAAGTGAGCTCACACGCAGTTTCTGTTCAAACACTAATGACACACCACTAATGACGTACCACTAATGACGTACCTATAAGTACACAGCTACAAATACTAGGGACACACGTCTAGGGATCTCTCCCTTCATGATTCCATCTATACAATCATCACTGAATAGGCATGCTAATTACTGGATATACGTCACAGTCAGAGAGAGAACCGCCACCCTCTCTCATGATAAAAGTAACCAAAGTAGCTTGTGACTTCTTTACTTAGCTCAATTGGCATATTCTTGAAACTGGATCTAATAAAAATAGTACCTTAATTTAAGCTACTTTCTCCCTCTGATAATTTTACAGTAATATCGTTGTGGTACATAGCAAATATTCGAAGTACTTTACCTTTCCTTACCATCCTGTTTTACGTCGGTTGTTCCGCGGGCTGCTCTACAGGTTCGACGGAGCTTTGCATGTCTACATAGAGCAATTCTTCATCTATCCTCTTTTCAAAGTTTGCATTTCCTCAATGCTCTATGTGAAATCTATGAGTTACAGTCTAGAGATATATGGTATCTCCGTGCTTTCATGTTAGTGGGCAAAAGTGGCCCAACTGGAATGTAGCTGTGGTGTAGCTAAAGGGCCTTCGTTTGCATGGGTGATTTAGCTCAGTTTATTTGGTACAGGAATCTGATAAACTAAGGAAAATTCGCGGATAGCTTTTAGACCCAAAATTAATTGCCTGCTTAACTGTTTCCAGACCTCCTATGGTTATCAAAAATAGGATCCTTCTACGAATCTTTGCATGCTTTTACTCTGTCACTGCAGACCATTCGCGTTGGATGGATTGTAATTCACCGCATCAAATAGAGGCTGTATGACTACTTAATTCTCACCGTTTTCGCAGTTTATAAATATTACAACAACACCAGCTTTTCATAGATATTAATAAACAATCATGAAATTGTGGCCATTTAGTAAATTCAACCCTTAATCTGTGCAATTGAGTACCTGTGAACATTCCACTGGACCTACGAGCCTAACCTATTTGTTTACGTGGCATTTAACCGCTCTCAATGTCTGAAATACATATTTATTGTCAAATTCCCCGTGATACCTTTTTAACTTTGGAGAACATAAAAGGCTGGCATCTATAAATCTTTATATTTTTGGGTGCCTGTCGAGTAGGTTTCACAAAACATAAGCAATAAGGTAATAGGTAGTGTTTACTGCTCCTCCATTGCATTACGTAACACCCTTCTTTCTTTTGTTTACACACACACACACACACACACACACACAAACACACACACGTTCACTTGCCACATACGCTCACGTGATGATCACTTAGTTTACTAACTAACCGGCTTAATAAACGAATGAATGATTAAATGAGTGACTAAATGAATCAATGTGAATGAATGAGCATAAATGAATTAATCAATGTGAATGAATGAGCATAAATGAATGAATCAATGTGAATGAATGAGCATAAATGAATGAATCAATGTGAATGAATGGACATGAATATATGTATAAATGAATGGATATGAATGAGTGAAAAAACAAATGAATAATAGAGAAGAAGGTGATAGATGACGAGGGTTTTTTCATGTTAAAATCTTTTTTCGCGTGCGCCCGTGTAGCATGTATAAGGTTTTGAGCAGCTTTTACATCACATAAACAATAAGATAACATGTAGTGTTAACTGTTCTTACATTGAACATCTTACTCTTCATCCTTCAAAAAAATTGGTATGTGAAGAATAAGTGCATCCGTTTGAAGATTGCATTTTGTAACCCATTCACTTTTGTAATTTTCTTTCGCCAAATACTGCTCAAATTTCGTCTGGAGTGAAGGAGGCGAAAAATGTGCAAAGAATTTATAGGGTGGGGGAGGTAATGAATACCTTCTCAAAGATAAGGCGTTTGTAAGAAATATTTTTCCCTCGTGGTTTCCTTTTTTAAAAATAAATATTTTCTTCCAATATGAAGACATTTGATTGATCTCTCTTCAATTTTCATATTTTGAACAAGTTGTGCCGTAATGCATAAGACATGTTGATGGGAGATATAGATTTATTGTGAAAACATTTGGCCTTGGTCGTCTTGTATTGCTTTTGTCTTATGCTACAGTGGCTCAATTTAAATTAATTAAAATGTAACATAGACATAAACATCTTTCACCAGAAGATTATCCTCTCTCTGATCACAGCATCAATCTCTTTCTCACAATATGAAACCTGTATTTATTACTCCCAGTGTCACGTCTGGAAATTTTTCGTTTGATGGCAAATCTGTCTTCACAAGTTCTAATCTACATTTGATCACGTGTTGCTACCATTTTCTACTGCAGTGTTCAATAGTTCAAGGTGATTATCAGCTTGAAGACAACTTAAGATTTGCTTGCTGTGTGCCTATATTTCATTAACAAGGCCACTGGCGAGGATTAAGTACTGATTAGCATGCAAAAGTCTGTCTTTTCAGAGCAGTCTGCGCATGGGTCCACATAAAGAGATTTTGATTCACCATTGAGCTCAGTTACATTCATATCTGGATGAAAAACGACGATAAGCAGATCTGGTTGAAAAGCACTACTGATACTCCTGGGGCCGATGAATACGATGTGATTGCACTGCATAGGTCATTTTCACATTTATGATAAATATTTCATGGTATTCATAGAAATGGTTGAAGCTTTATGAAATTCGTAGATAAGACCATCCTCATCAGATACTCACTAGAGGTGTGAATAGAAATGTTCTCCTTTGTTATTTCCATGCACCATGCTGAATATATTAATCATTTCCTGTCTTGCTTACAAAGATCGCTTAGAAACCGAACTTTCTTCAAAATGTTAGTAATGAGGTTTGATTAAGACGGATATATTTGTCCCTGTATTAATAGATTTTAAAGGATGAACAGATCTATTCTTGAATCAAAAGGAGACTTCGCTAAATGGAGAGATACCATAGCAGTTACGTAAATAACAAATTTGAATTTGCTGTCCTCAATCCGCGTGATAAGGTAGTTACATAATTCCAAGTTGGAAGCACAGCTGTGCATGCATGCCTGTATTACTTCCTCTGAGTTAACAACTTTAAATGAATTAGCAGAATAAATGTAGTTCTACATATGATAGCAAGCAATAAACAGCAAAATGATCGTAAAGATAATATGAAGGTAAAACAAAAAAAGATTTCATCCTGAGGTTCGCATATTTCTCAAATAATTATCAAACTTATTCAATCAAAGTATTTACGTAAAACGAAGACAATAAGAAATGTCTTAAACACGTTCTCTGTTTTTTAGAGTTATGTATTTCTCATGAGTTTTACCCTTAACTAAGAACCAAGTAGACGCACTAGGAATTATGTGAAATGTCGTAAAGTAGACGCAAAATTTGCAATTTGTCATTTGTCATTTTTAATTTTAACCATTTCCACGAATTACAATTGAAATATTTATTTACATCAGTTGCATAAATTTACAATTTCTAGAGCGTACTTACATTGCAGGTAGATAGTTTCAGAGTAAGTGGAGAATGGCTAGGCCCCCGAGAGAGTGCACGCCGGACAAGCGGTCTCTTTCATGGAGGCCTCGGTCAAGCCAAAGATCTATGAGATATATAAATTCAAAATTGATTGGGAAATAAATGACAACAATCAGGCCTATGGTCTTTTGCATACGCAAATCATCCTTGCAACTATCCTTAGATTCAAGACCGCTAAGATTTAGGATAGTTTGAGGATTAATGCTAGAAACTAGAAGCAAGACTAAAAGTGCTGGCACCGTTGAAAGAATTGTGTTATTTTTACTTGAGTCGTTAAGTGTTTACATCCGAATGAAGATATCATGTGCTCAGTGTTTCTCTCTCCAAATGTATATGCTATTCACAGGACAGCATGTAACAAGACTATTCCTTCTACATCAATATCAAGAGACCTTAACTAATAAATTGCGTTTTATCCAGACCTTTAAGAATCATGGGAATACAAGGAAGGATTCCGATTCGGTGTAGTTCAGATGGCACTTTTATAGTGACCACTTGTGCAATTTTGATGTCGCAAAGTAAGGAAACTACACACAAGGTAGAGCTTATATCAACATTGTGTCTGGCCTTCCTATATCGGTCTTAGGCAGTTACTCGATATCAGCATACACATAAATGCTTATTGACAGCTTACTATTAATCATGTTAAGCCTTTTACAATGTAGGCTAACAGTTTTAGGTGTAAAGTTTCGCGTTTATGATATTCATTGAGTACCGTGATTAATTTATTTTATTTTTTAAGTGGCATACTCGAGTTCGAGCGTAGCCTATTGCCCAGCCAGAGTGAGCAATGTCCTGGGCAGAGGGCACATTTACAGGGGTGGTCCCCCATTGCCTTCCCCAGTACTGTGATATTATACAGAAAACTTAAAAATTTTAATGCATAAAAAGTGTACTTATCTACATCTTGTAATCAAATGCTAGAAGTTAAGGTCGTCTGTAATAAAAAAGTAAATTGATGCGAGAAAAGATGATATGATCAGAAGTTCCAATGAAAAGGACGAAGAGGTAAACAAATAGAGTAATAAATAAGACCACTTAGATGATATACCATTTCAGTGAAAAAAACAACAATATTTATCAGCTTTTGAGGAAATAAGAAACTCCAAATACGATCCTTACCACATTCTATCTGCCTTTTCTGTTGTGCAACCCTAGAGCATGTCTAACAGAGACCCAGTTTATTAGACAATGACCTGTGACAGACTCCAAAAATAATAGTCGATCACAAGCATTAGGATTCTTTTTTTTAAAGATCAATAACATGAGGAAGACTTAGACACAGATTGAACTTGCAGATTGACAGACTGTAACTAGCTAATGAAGCATTGATTGATTTATCATAAATTTTAGCAGCAGATGAGGCAGATTAATCAACTGCATTTAACTATAAAAGTCAATGTATTTACTAATCAACGTTTGCAGCGGCGTTGCGCATGCTCGGTCTCAGTAAATTTATTAACGAATACCTTAAACAGAAACTTGAGTCATAAAATCTGTATAGTTTACGTAAAAAGTTACTACAAGGAACCAATAAAGATTGAATGTCTATATAGTCCATTGAAAGAACATTTTGAGTGTCTTTTTTACTATGATTTGCAAAGTTGCTGTATACATTTGTACAATGTGTATCAATGTTTGAAAAAGTGCTTCAACAAAGAAAATTTTTGTAGACTTGCTTCAAACCACAGACCAATGCTTTTTAAGCTGGTTGTGTTACTAACAGATGTACGTTAACTTCGTGGCAACCACAGATCTCTGAAAAACACTGGATCGAGCATCTTTCA
>JAAAKL020009249.1:0-15243 GCA_010016065.2 Carybdea cf. marsupialis auct. non (Linnaeus, 1758)
AAATATAGTTGTATGAGAAGTTTTTCATTCTCAAATTCCTTCTGAATGTAACGTCCGTCACAGTGGAATTGCCCTATTCATGCTTGCTCTTCGTGCTATTTGTGCTTGCAGTCTCCTCTCTGTCTCCTCTCTCTCGAAAGATCCCACTTCACGCGAGCAAATAACAGTGACCAGTACCTCCAGGATTGTGGCAGGCAAGCTGAGGGTCGGTTGTGTGTCTGACACTCTACCACTATACCACTACTCTGTGTGCTAACCTAAGTGAGCTCGGCTCACATCATACTCTGCTCACATCATACTCTGCTTCTCAAAAATACTTTAAATTAAGTTAACATAATATCAAAACAGTGCAGTGAAAAGGTCACAAGCTATTTCATTCTAATTTTGTGTTTATCTAACGCTAACAGGTTTGCACAAAAGTCGCTGTCTGCCAAAGGTACATGGAAACATGTAGTGACACGGAAAACGTTGACTGTCAAATTCGTAATAACCTGGGTGTAGATTCCTTACACATGGTAATTCAGTCCACTAGAAAATTTTAGATACTTTTCACAAGAAGCAGTGTTTTGAAAGGCAGTTTTCTCAAAGGAAATAGTAATGAGCAAAATAAAATAAAATTTAACATGATAAAGGGAATAAAAGCCACATAGCCCATGCAGTGGAAAGAATAAAAAAGTAATCAATTTAAAATAAGAGTTTAAATATGTTACCATGTAGATGTGGTATGGGGTGCAACAAACAGATACATCTAGTGTTTGCAACTAATAGACAGTGTCGATAAGAATAATGATATGGTATCAAATAGCAAGCTGCTGCAGAAAGAACATGTGAGTGGAAACTTCAACACGATGGTAGTATTCACCAAGCAAAACCAAGTAGAACCACACAAAATGCTGGAGGGAAGATTTGTTTAACTCACATGCTTACATACAATGTTAGCAGGAATAGCATTTAAAATGCATGACAATAAACAAACATGCATGCTTGTTTACAAATTCACACGTTCCTTAACGTTCCTTAATTCTTCTACCTGGGTTTGCTGATTGACACTGATCAAGAGCTTTGCGTACAAGTTTGTTACATCAGCTTCGTCTCCTTTCCATCCTTTACTTTAAAAAAGCAAGATTGCTGACAGAAGCAATCAAGATATTGCCACTCCAGATATCTACCTTATTGTTTGCATATATGCAGTAGAGTTACTCTTTCTGCAAAGGGCAAAGCGGTAAATGAGTTGGTCCTTTTCATATATCAATTTTGAACATTTTTAAATCCAAAAGTTGTCAAAAATTATCATCGTGGTCTAGTGGATAAGTTTCTTGCCTTCACTTCAAGAGGGTCAGGTTCAAGTCCCAGAAGGGCCGCTGGTGACGTCAGGAAGGGCATCCTGTCTTAAAGTGCTCTATGCTCCAATCAAGTCCCATGTACATGGACACCGCTTTAGCCCCAGCAAAAGGTGCACTGCATCATCAACTATTGCAATAATTTACATCGGTTCAAAGTGCTTCCTGAGCAATGACCATTTCCTGCTTATTCTCTCATAGCTTATTGAGATAGTTACTGCTCAAACTTTTACCAGCATGAAATTGTGATGTAAATGAGGTGCAACATGCCTGGTTTTGGCCTGCAGCAGTTTGACTTAATGTTGCCTTACGGGCCATATGTCTTGGTGCCAAAAATCACGCGATGAGTCCCCAAAAGTTGCACTTTTCAGTAAAGTTTCACAATAAATGTTTGCAAATGTGCCACATAAAATCAAAAGCAATGAATTTTTGGCTACTTCTTTGATTACAAAATCCCCAGATTGGTGATCTGTCATGAAGTGAGCAAAATGGCTGCCATGCAAGTGTACTACCTCGCTTGCCTGGCTTCACTACTCCATTTTATGGGATATGTGCACTTTCAATAAAGAAACTGCATGGATTGAATACATCAGTCAATGGCAAAAATGTATACTTCATTCTGTAAAAGTAACAATGAATACCACTGTCAATTTTCATCATCATGGCCATTTTTAGTTTAAAATCTAATACCCATGCTTGCATGTGTTGAATGGACACTTAAAAGTAACAATTTTTCAGTAGTAATGCCATTTGGGTGGGTACTGCCAATGAACATGGGAGGCTTACTGGAGCATAGAGCACTGTAAGACTGGATTCCATACCTGATGTTACCATGGACCCACTGAAAGTGATGGTAAGTAACTTATCCACTAGGACGTGGTAGCTCTAAGTCACAAGAAGAAATGTGGCACAAGTTTTATGATTAGATGCTATTCCTGATATCAACCAAGTTGGTAGATCAATACAAGTGTCATTACCATTAACAAATATGCATATAGGAGGTTTGATAAGAAAAATGGTACCCTCAAACCCACCAGATACCAATCTGATACTTCAAGGTCTCATTGTAGGCCGACAGGTGCCAGTTACAGCACACCTAAGGGATATCTGGAGGTGGATGTGGACAAGGTTAACCTGAAGGTTAACAAAGAAACTGCATAACAGGAAAACTACAAAATGCTCAGACCAGTAAATATGTAATCAGTTTCGTAACAAGCCCCATGAACTACAGCAGAAGAAGTTCTATAGGTTCATTCACTCAACTTTTTGGTAAATTCAGCCCAATAAATGGTGGACTATTGCTCAATATTAACATTGCATGGGGCATTGAGTAAAAGACTTGGATTTTAGGGGGATACAGCCATGTCCACTAATATCTTTCTGAACTTACTTCTCCAGGTAGTAGTACAGCTATGGTACATTTTCAACTTTCTTTCCAATATGACAAATATTGATGTGTTGCCATCCACATTTCTATCTCTGCACTCATATGCCAGATAAAGGCATCTTGGAAGCTCTTCTATTGCTTTTTTGCAATTGGGTGGAGTGTTTTTACTAAATTCTGCCTCACATTCTTCTAACTCTTCAAGCCTACATTGTATTGATCCTACAAGAAAGAGAGATAAAATCTTAAGTCAAGTGGTAACATAATAAAATTATACACACAACTGATTTATTGATAATCTCTACTTGGATTATCTAGGCAGCTAAACTTTTTAAACTAACCCACAAATTTTTATGCAATAGCTAATCGAAAACTCAATCAATGAAAACTGACACAGCATGGAAAGGACAGAGAAGATACTGCTTCTTCTACAGGTAGTGGAACTATTGATGGTTGTGTTTTCTCTGCAGAAAAAGGTACATCACCACAATAAATAACCCACCATATCATCACCACAACAAAGCCATAACAATCACCATGAAACCCCCACTACCCCAAGAAATAGTGCCTTCATCAACACAAAAATAAGCACTGCCAACATCAACACAAAAATAAGCACTGCCACCACCTCTCTTTGCTAGATCTCATCCAGCAAGCTCCTGATGTTTGCATAACATCACAGTTAAACATCCTTTTGACTGATTTAAATATTTATACTTTATCCTTTGATAATTCTGGACACACATCTTCCTGGTTTTTATCATCTTCAGGCCATGTTAATACTATAAAACCAAGCAGAACCAGTGTTTTGTGACAATGATACACTTTTAATTGGGTGGCCCTTTAACTCCCTAGAATTGGCACATTTGTTAATTCCGGTATCTGCTTCCATTACCTTGTCAGCCCTATAACATGATCCCCTCATGTGGTTTAGGCACTACCGTGCTGATGCATGAGGATGCCTCAATTTAGCACCCCTTTTAAAGTTCAGCACCAGAGGGTATAACCTAACAGTTAGATCAAACGTCATGTGAACATGTCTGTACTTTCCCATAGTCTTTTGAAGTTGATTGACCAATGCAAAAAGTCTTCCAGAAGAACTCTCCATGTCCTTTACTATTACAATAGGCCCCAATTTGTTTTCTGTTGGCAATTGAGGTTTAGAGGATACCTCAGAATATTTGCATGTATTCCATTCCATTTAAATGTGCCAGTTTGTAGTAGATATTTTAAATACTGGTTCAAGGTACTTGACTGATTATTGATAGTATAAATACAAAATTTCCACTTGCAAGAAATTAATTGTTTCTCTCAGATTCTGCAGTGTGGATTTGTTCCCATCTGAAAGCCAACTGCTATATCCCAAGGCAGGTAGTTCTTTCTTGCATGCAGGTCAAGTTATTAGATCAAAATGGCTGAACTGAATGGCTACTTCCCGTTCTAAATAGTATGATTGAGTAAGTCAAGGGAATAAATACTCTCAAATCTTTTCTGAAGCTTGAATCAACTTCTAACTAGTTAACATAAGGTCATGTCCTTACATGGCATTTTTACAGACACTGAACTAATCAAATACCCATCATTTTAAAAAGTTTAATTGGTTTTATTTTGTGTTATTGTTTTTCTTTGGAACCAACAGTTTGAAAAGTGACTACATGAACATCATCGAACTCATAGCCAAGATTAATACCAAGTGATATACTAGAAGAAATGTCAACAGTTCCTCTCTAAATTCCTACTGATTGGTGCTCCCTTCACCCACCACTGTAAGTTTCACAGTGACATTTTTCTTCATCACACTTGGCCCAACTAGCAAGTGCTGCTGATGACTTAACCCACAGAAAATTCTTCTAATCAGCTTTCTTCCCATGCCATAATGTCCTCTCAACATCTTATGTATCAGTGTTGTCACTCAGGCTTAACAACTAGAGGCAAGATTACAATCTGCCAACAATGCAGTTAATAATAAGTAATTGCAAAAACGATAACTGATGATGATTATGATGATGATAATTGTTATATACTAAACTGGAAAATGCTCTGCCTAGAGCAAGTAAGTCCAACAGTAGAAATGCTGAGTATTAATGAGACAGCATGTACTCTGTTTCATGGATTTTCTGACTGAGGAATCAATCCTATTTACATGTATTTATATCACTTACAGATACTATAATAATGGATGACATAATTAAAATTCTGCTTACAAATTGACACTGTATGTTGGAGCGTGGGCATCTGGAACTTTCCAGAATGCTTACTCACTCTATCACAATAATGATTATAGTGATGATGATGAAGGTAGTGATATGGATCATGATCCTCAAGATCACAACCATTATGACAATAATCATCATCATAATTATCATCATAATTATCATCATAATTATCATCATCAACATCATCATCATACTTATCATCATAATCATGATCATCATCATCATCACCATCATAATCATCATCATACTTATCACCACACTCATCATCATAATCATCATCATCACCATCATAATCATCATCATCAATCATATCATCATTAACATCATCATCATCATCATATTCATCATCATAATCATCAGCATAATCATCATCATCAACATCATCATCATCATATGATAATGAAGATGCTACTGAAGGTGTTCTTAATCCAGAGCAAAGATACATAAATGAACCTTCAATGTACCACTTAGAAACTTAAAATATTCCCTTAATATGTCCTGGGCAGTGTTCCTGTACTTCTTGTACTAGTTAACACAAATTTTCATTCAATCTGCCAGTAAGAGTTATGTGACTAACACACAATTTTATGCCTGCATTTTGAGAAAACTGCAGTGATAAATAATTGTTTCTATAATTGTATAAATGATCTAAAGTAACATTAGAAAATTTAAAATAATAAAAATTATTTAAAACATTCCTTTTTAGCACTTCTTTCATTCTAGTCTTCTTGACAGTTTGCACCTCAATGACGGGACCATTAGAGGGATTACAGCATGCAAAATGTTTATGTCTATGTAAGAATACTTTTTAATGTGGTAGACACCCAGTAGTGATTTCATCAAAATCTACATGAGACCTCTATAAAACTCATTCTTTGTTCCCATATCAAAAGAAAACCTACTGATATAGCATACCACAGCAGAATGACATCAATTTTCAAGAGAATGTTCAAAAAACAGTTTTGTGACATTATGGGAAGCATTCTTTTTATTTTTTATTGGCTTTAATGCCATTCACTCCCTATTACAGAGGCCATGACAGTGCCAATGTACATGGGACTTGCTACTGGAGCATTGAGCACTTAAAGACTGGATTTTCTTTCTTTTTACAAAGAATACTTCACCCTGTTCAAGGCCAAAGCCACTACTAGGAACAGGGCTAGAATAACTCTTCAGATGACAATCTATTCATGAATGCTGATTATGTTATTCATGCTCTTCATGCTTGCTACTTATGTTATTTAATATATTCACGTTAGGTATTCATGCTCTTCATGCTTGCAGTTACCTTTCTGTCCTATCTCTTGAAACATAGTTTTCCACTTTACGAGGGCAGATGGCAGAGCACAGTACCCCCAAAACTCACACTGCCATCTTTGTTTAAGTATTAAACCATTAATTACTTAAATTGGAGAGGGGTAGATATCAATGGTATAGGGCGCTAAATGGCCTGCCAGAGGAGAGATTCTGATACAAGTACTGAGTAAAAGATTTGAATATGACCAAAAAGAATTGCTGCTTTCCACCAGTCAGAACAACTCTATCATATGTTATGTGAATGCAAGGAATGGAGTGGCTTCAGACTGACCAAGTCAAATATGAGAGCATTGATAAAGTAACCAAATAATGTAATGTATCTAGTACCCCAGTGATATCAGGCGGAAAATAACTAGTTTGGCAAGAAAATGATTGTTGATTTATTTACTTCTTTGGTATTGGACTACTTTATCTTAGTAAACAATTTCCTTTTGTGACAAAATGTGACTTTTCTAATGTTGAGGATAGTAAGAATTGTTTGTCATTGTGAGGGGGAACACTTCATGTAATTGTTATGTATAGGAGGGGGCATAACATTGCATTGTTATGAACCATTGTGAGGGGGTTGGATGGTAAAAATTTTCAGTTTCAGCACTAAATATTTATTGAATGGCCTGAAAGCTGGTCACTGAACAAGACAATTAACTGCATGTATTCATCAGTACTATTACAAACTCGGAGCTTTCAAGCAGCCCCTGCCCAGCAGACACAGATGGACTCGTGACTTCACACAAGTGGTTTTTAAAATTCTAGTCTAGCTGTTCATATTCTCCATGCACTCTGTGGTATGGTATAACATATCTACATTTATATTTAAATAATTAAAATTTCTGGATCAATGCATTGTCAAACCCCAACTGTTTGATTGGACTCGAGATGACTGTATGTAGCATAGTCTTTACTCTGATTGTAGTCACTCCATTTGATTACTTGTATAATGTAATTGTACTGTAATGTATTGATTGCATGTAATTTGCATTAGAAATGTCTTAGGAATGTATGGTATGCATTATTCCTTAAACCATGATAAATTCTGGAGTGGCAGGGTTGCAATTTTCATATCAGTTCCATAGGCATCGCTTTGTTCACTGAATGAGAAAAGCAAGTAGGGGCACCTACTTCAGGATAAATCACAAATTTACTGGCCTTACTACATCTTCAAATATTTTATAAATGTGACATTTGTTTCAGCCTCTTTTACCAAAATTAGCTAATGTTGACACTAATCAAAATAGTGTCTGGAATAGTGTGGTGCATACTTCTTGAACTTAAGCAGTGGGAGTGGCTATGGAACATACTAAGTGAGATAGGAAACTGGCAATAACCCCAGGCTGCAAGTACACAGTGATTGACTGTACATGGTAAGTCATACCAACAACAGGAGAAATTCAACAGACTTCTCACTGTCTCTTTTGTAAGTAAATCACAAAAAACATGATTAAAATACTTTCCAAGTTTCAAAAAATCACTCTCACCTAGAAGATTATCTGTAGTCCAAGTAATGTTGATTTATATTACATTGTACTGTTCAGGTAGTCTTGATTTATAATTTATGACAATGTACTGAATGGAGTAACCATGCATATGGCAATTGTGCAAATTATGAGATTTGGCAACTTTGCAATACTAGCCTATGTTCTGTGAGTTTATCTGAGCATACAAATGGCACTTTTTACTCAGAATCTCACATAAATGTGCTACTAAGTCTACTGGAGGGTAGTTTTGAAACAGTGCAGACAGTAAATAAAGAAATACAATATCAATTCGATAGACATTTAAATTAACTCTGTAATACCAGAATCTGCTTTTCCCTGATACCCTCACAACACCCTTATACCCAACACCCCTAAACTTTTCCTTCCTGAGAATGCCATTAAACAAAACCTCATTATCGAGGGTGCTCATCACGCAGGAAACAAAACAGCATAGAATACGTCTGTCCCATGCAACAAGGGAAACAACCTTTGCCCTGAAACTGATGTACTCAGCTCAATCTGTCACTTTTACTAAATACTTATTGACCTGGGTTATTCTTTTAAATACGTATCATCCAATACATAATGGGAAAATGATGGGGGATGGTAAAAGAAGATTTGTAGGATATTTATGTGGATGAGCACAAAGCAAAATCCAACAACTGAACAGGAAGCCTCTTGCATTTGTAAGTCTTGTTGTAACAAAATTTAAGTATCCCTGACTCAATACGATCAAGGCAGAGGTCTGCAAAGTCTGAGTGTTTTCACAGACTCATGTTATTTTTCCCTTGTAATAGTTGATTTCATCTAAATCCTTACGGGGAAACAACACTGAAAGATTTTCAACTCCAGTGAGAACTTTTAAAGTTGTTCTTAATAGCTCGGAAGTATCCGTACCCTAAAACATCTTCGTTGATGAACTTTGACAACCATGATCGCCTTAAGGGTTTAAATACATAATATTGTAGGTGTAAAGGGTCAACAGCAAATATAGAGAAAACCGGTTTCCAAGTAAGCAACATCTAAAGATGTAGTGGTTCGTATCCCCACTATAGCCACCCCATCCCCTTTTGCTAAGAATACTGCACAGCCCCTATAACCTTTCATTATGTAATTACCATCTCCTAAAAGTGGGCAATTTAGACTTGTTGAAACGCTTACAACCCCGGTAATTGACATTTAATGCCTATAATTATATCTAAACCATCAGTTAGTGGTTATTGTCTGTAGGAAAGAAAAGAAGAAGTGCATATCAACAATTGATCGTGACCGCGCTCATGCAAATTTTTCCTCCAGACTTGGGTTATGAAAATAAAAGCTTCATGTTCAAAAATCTGCCGTCGTGCACTCGACATGGCTGGAATTGTTTGAGTTATAAAATACGTAGAGTCGGTATGAAATAAAAAACAAAACCTGGCCAGTGTTGAGGAATCGTTACGAGGGAGAAGCTGCTAAAATTAAAAAGACCGTTGGAGAAATGAGATATGCAGGAAAAGTCGTTTGCCTAGAAGTGGGTTCTACAAAAGAGCATTTGTAAACAAATGGCAGACGTTGGAGATTTGGTGGCAGTCACGACCTCGACTGCTCACAAAGGAAATTTCGCGTCGAGTTTCGCACATAAACCACACATTCAGAACGTGTGAAGTCTTTCATTAGACAGCATGAATACCTCAACTCAAACTGCAGCATCACAAGTTGCCTCTGAAACTACTGGTCAACTTGAGCACACGATCCCAAAAATAACTATTACCTTGAAAATCTTCAATCTTAATTCCGAAGTCATGACGAGTATCATAGTAAAATTTTAACATGCCAGGAAAAACTGCATCTTATCTATCGTATGCAGGTTCACTTAGAAAAACAATTTGGAAAGTCTGCCATATCATATACGTGTTATCTAGATTTTCAAGCGTAGACATGAAAATCCTGCGTTAGAAATCTCACCACGACCTTGAATAAGTCAGCATCTAATCATGGCATGTTAGAACCAAAATAAATCACATGGTGAACGAACGTCTTACCTGTGCTCTCAAGGCCGAAAACTAACATCAAACAGATGATTGCAATTATGCATACCAAGAACATCCCTATAATGCTATGAAATAGGCCTAAAGAATGTATTTTCCACGAGGACGTACTCTGCAGAAGTCCTCCTTGCTCATGGTGATCAGAAAGGTGTCACTATCAAAATGATCCAGCTGAGATCGTGACGTCAGGAGGAATAACTTTTGCAATGCTGAACTGGACCTCGCGGAATTCTTCTTGAGTAAGGCAACTTGATAGTAAATATCCAAAACAAAATCATTGAAACACAACAATGTTTATTAACAGTTACATCTTAGAAACCACTGGAATTACCCGAATCGTACAATCCCTCATTTTCATGGGATAGATCTTCAGGGATGCCAACATGTAAGACTCTAGATGTTAAAGATTAATGAGAAAGTCTCAAGTATGTTTCATTTTGACTATCAAAAACAAAATTGATGTTAATTACTCATCCTCTTCATCTCGTGTGGCACATAAGGCTACGACTCTACTCATTCGTAGTGCCCGTTCTTGTGCAACACCCTCTACGTCATTCCATGTGAGCCCCATTTATTTTAGGTCATTAGTGATGATCATCCTCTTTGTGATTTTTGTCCTTCCTCTTATTCTTTTATCAGACCATTGTGTCCACTTGATAGCACCTTTTGGAATTCTGTTTTCTGGCATTCTCATAACATTCCCAAGCCATTTCAGCCTTCGAATCTTTATCTCCATAGACACATCTTTACATTCTGTTTTCACGCGGAGTTCATGGTTGGTTGTTTTGTTTACTGAGGTAATATGACATGTCCTCCTTAAACATCTGTTGTGGAAAAACATTGAAGTTTCTTGTATCCACTTTCGTTACTCTACAATATTTAGAGACATCCAAGAGAACCGTTTTTACACTAAAATGGTAACTTCGAGGTTTAGCTCTCAGGCTGTACTGTCTTGTCTTCCAGTTGTTCTTGAGCATATTGAAGGAGCTACTTGCCTTGTTTAGACGAACCCTGATGTCTTAGCGGGTTCCCTTGTCACCACTCACAATTCTCCCCAGATACAAGAAGCCTTCAACGAACTTGAGCGGTTTTCCTCCGATAACAATTGGCGACACAGCTAGAGTGTTAATGCACATCTCCTGGGTCTTTTACAGATTGATATGCAGCCAAACTCATTCCAAAATGGCTTGGTACCTTGTTTGGGGATATAACTATGAGGTCATTGGCAAACTAAAAATCTGTCAGACGCACGCTTTGGGTACATTCACTCCACGAGGATGATGTGGCGTTGTGTTACGTATCATCCGGCCGATAACGACTAAGAACAAATGGGTGAAAATATACACCCCTTTCTAACTCCTGACTCGATCGGCAATGCTTCAGACACACTATTCTCTGATATTACATGGCACTCAAAAGTTGTGGTAAAACACCCCTATTAACGTAGCAATCTTATATGGTATGTCATATGCCTGCAAAATCTTCCAAACGCTCTCACGTTGTACACTCAAATACTTTCTTAGCCCTATCTGAAATGAGGGATACTCTCTACGAAAACATTTGAGCACTGGAGTCCAGTCTAACGTGGTCATTATACCCTAGCTCAGATAGAACCATGGAGACACAGTGGCAGGTAGATAAAGGATTTGAACTTATGACCGAGTGGTCACGGGTTTAAATCCCGTTCGAGTAGTCATTAGGTTAGTGATTGGTTAACTTTTGTACACTGTGACCCTTTATAGTCAGCAAGGGTGTTGCGCTAATAGGCCCATGGATGAAAATGTAGTTTGATAACTTCTGATCCCATATTGCTATAGTGCTGAAATGTTATACAATTCTTAATTTTACTTAAGCAGCTTTTCAAGGATGTTTTCTTCACTAAATACCAATGGTTGGTTCACGTAACCTATTTTATAAAATGACCATATATGGAAGAATTCTACAAAATAATTTAATTTTCAATCTTTTCTTTGTTGGGATAGTCTTTTTGCATAATGATCAAAAACCAAGTATAAAATAGACAGAACATGTCCTACAAGTAATTAGCAGCTAATTGTCTCTCATTATCAAGGATAGCCAGACCAAATATAATGTCAAATTGTCCACGTTTAATACTTTTGTCTCCCCACATTCTTACAGAGATTTGCACCCATGGTTGAGGAGTAATCGGCAAAAGACTTTATTTGGAATGAAGAGAACAGTTACACCTCTCCGTTGGTCACAATGGCTGATGTCTCTTTTCCTCCGAAGCTTTTATATGAGGCCCCTGCAACAATCATGAGAAATTACTTCCTTTCAAAAGATCTTTGCAGATATCCGTTAGTACAACCTGTATTGAGTCAATCCCTGCAGCTTTCCCATTTTTCATTCCTTTGACAGCTGCCTCTACTTTCGCTTGACTTAGCAGGTCACTGTTAATTGGGGGATCTTTTAAAGGGTTCGACTTGGAAAAGCTGTCATCCGGCCCATCATGCTATCCAAAGCCCGTTAAAAGTTGCCCAGTGTTTCGTCTCCTATTTTTGCAGAGCTGGATGCCGACGTCCTACGGTGGACTAGTGCAGCGACTAGAGATGCAGCGGCAATGGGCATACGCGAATGCGTAGACCATGGGCTGAATCCCGTTGGTGTCACACTCCGCTATTTCTCTAACATCTTCCCAAACTGATCATTTCAAATCCTCTGTTCTCAAAGTATATTACATTATTTGAATTAAAAAGTTTTAAGTTTTTTTCATGAGTTACTGGCTAGGTGACCATATTGCAGAAATATTGATGAAATTACTGATTATTTGCTTTTATGAGCACATAATCTGAATGTTTTGGTGGTCTAAAAGCGCTTAATTAGGTACTCTTAGGTTCCTAAAAAACGGGGGGTCATAATAGTAGGGGGGGTCTGAAAATTTTTCACAAATTAATAAACGGGGGGTCAGAATTTCGAAAATCGCCAAAGTCTCTAAAATAACAAAATTCCATCATCTTTTTAAGCACACAAACAATTTGCAAAACATGAAGAAAAAAAAGGACAACCTCAAGTATAAAATATTTGAAAATTAATAAACGGGGGGTCCTAATAAGGTCCTGGGGGGTCGGAAAAAATCAAAAAATTAATAAGCGTCCCGGGACGTTTACCAGGAACCTAAGAGTACTATCACATTTAATTGAGGCAACTATTTTCTATAAGGAGTTTAATTCATAAAATTTAAATATCATCTAATTAAAATGGTTTTACAACATTGTTGTTGATGAAAGTCGATATTTTTCTTTAGTTCATAAGAATTATATCGTCCCTATGGAGGTCACAAATACAAGAATGATAAATATACAAGTAACAAAAGTGGTTTTCCTGAAAAAGGAAACTAGAGCATCAATAGAAATCGATTTTTGGCCTAAGGATAACACAGTGGATTGTTGAAATGTATCAGGAGACATTTGATACTTAGCAAGGTAGTGTAGGTAGAGAGGAATGAAAGCAACTACAGTTAGAGAAAGCCACATTCAGTGATCGCCAGAGTGGAGAGCAGAAGGAAACGAGAAATAGTTGTAAAGCTCCAGTTACGCTTAGAAAACAGTTTAAATACAATGATGTGACTGTTGGCAAAGAGTTCAAGGTCACGTAGTCGCGCAAAATAACTCCTTTGGACTGAAATGAGCAGGACTGGGGTAAATTTCATATTCAGAACAATGGTTGCAGGACATATTTATTCCTCCTAGTGATACGTCAGTGAATGCTTGTCCAGAGTACCTAGGGACCATCTCCAAGTATGAAAGGGCTTGTTTCAGTAAGACGTTCTCTTTCCCTGACATAACACAAAGTGGAATGTTGAAGTACGACGAACCCATGGTTGGGATAAAGAATATTGCCCAATTGCCGCTGTGAAGTCGTACATGCAATGTAACATCAAAAGCTATAAAATTAGCACGAGTACAAAAGCCTACATTAATTACGGTTTTTCATCAGAGTAATGCACTGTATAACAGAGTATTCTTTCTGTGTGTGCCTATCTACTGGCAACTTCACTCGATCCTTTGACAAATTTCACTTAAGAGGGGAATTATAGCTTGTTTTCCTGACGTCGAAACTGAATGCCGAGATACAAAAAAGTATGGTAAAGATACAGATATGCTGAATTTTGTCCTTGGAATGTAATTAGACTCAATATAATCTTGAGTTGATTGAATCAAGTAATTGATTTAATCAAATTTATTCTTGTAATTTTCAGAAAAATAAAACAAAATCATATAATGATAACAAATATCTCAAAACTTCTCGTCTAAAACCATAGCGAGTGGCATATCTGGTTAAAGGCAATGTAAGCATTCACTAAAGGAAGAATTAGAAGTGGTAAGATTGCAAATGTAGCGTATAAAAAGCTGCCTCGCGTAAGACTTTATAAACATATCACTGAAATGTTTGTGCTTATTTGAAGAAGCTAAAAGGTATTCGCGAGAATTGAAAGAGGTCAACAGGTGTAGTAATGTTTTGTAGATATCATCAGAGGCGACAGGTGGTTGCTAATGTGCTCAACTTGGAAGGACATAAACAATCACTGCTGTCAATCATCAAGCCTCAAACTTAAAAGTTTCTGAACATATTTAAGCTCATCCAAATTAGTAGTATTTAAAAAAATGATGTTTACCCCCAGTAATAGTTCCTTATGATCCCCAAATTTAGAAGCTTTTGTAGGGTTCCACTTTATTTCATTACCATTCTTCCTTCCTTGTAAGAAAATGGTGGGCTATCCTCTATCTCAATGAAGAGAATGATGAGGAACATTCTTCCATCTCTAGCTGCTCAGTCCCTAGTTAGTATCACCTCCACAACTCATAAGAACTTTCAACGGGGCATGATTTGTGAAGTTGTTAACAGTTACTGCACATAGCAGTATAGTGATATCAACGTCAGACATGTCCAATAGAATTTCCAGTAAAATACAGAAGTTCCACTTTAATAGATGGTATGGTAGTAACTTTGTGAAGAGAGTTGATAATGCAGAGTTTTGAACAGGTACCGAAGAAATAAAAAGTGTGTCGCCACCAGGACTCAACCCACTGAAACACGCTTTCGTGGCATGTATTCTACCAGTTGAGCTAGGTGTGCCTTAATGCGTTGGGAAAGTGATGACGTCACAAATCAAAAGTTTTGGAAATAGTACGATTTAACTCCAGGTATCTAAGAACAACCCTGGAATAAGCTGTTTCCCAAACTGCCACATCTGTAGTGTACATAGTGTTTAAACTAGAGGTGTCTGAATTTCAAAGTCCTCTGGTCAAAGCTCTGTTAATCTTCCTTGGTTCCTTACGTTAGGAACCAGCATCAAATAATAAGGTTATGTGAGAGAGATTCAAAACTTTGAAAGCTGATATCTCGGTGTTGGAAAAAGGCAACAACCTCAATTTTGGCCATTGACGTTCTCACTAATAGGACAACATGAAAATTGAGTATTTTCTCCGTAATTCAAACATTTTCAAAATCGTGACGTCACAC
>JAAAKL020009250.1:0-15242 GCA_010016065.2 Carybdea cf. marsupialis auct. non (Linnaeus, 1758)
TACAAACAAAGGAATTACGTAGTCCAATATCAGGGCTTGCTTCCAAAAATAGTCAATCACGACATTTGGGTCTGACAGGAGGGTGAAGCATATGATAAATAGATCATGTTAAAGAGCTCATTTTTAGTTGGTCCTAATACCACAGTTCACTTTATTCAATCTTCCATTCAATGACGTCCAATAAACAATACACTGTCCCTTGTGATTTCATTGTACAACCTTCACATTAACTTGCCTTCATAAACTGAGCAAAGTTTTTCTCTAGAAAACAAACAATTCCGGGACATGAATGTGGATCATACTCCAAAATTTTCGCAAATGGACACTGTTAATTTACTGCTAGAATAAAACCCTAGTCAATTTTAGTGATTTTTCCTCCCGAATTTTTTGGCCAAATGCTAAAGAAATTTCTCTCTTGTGCTAAATGATAAGGGTCATAAACAAGAAAAGTACATCGAGGCATTATTATCGGCCTGACAATGGGCAAAGCATATATTGCCTGTCATTTCCGAATTTGAAATATCAGTTGTTGGCAAAAGTGAAAGTACTTGTCAAGGGCGCAATCGCAAGGAAACTTAAGCCGCACATAAACTGTTTACTAAACTTGTGAGCACATTGGTTAGTGTCATTGAAGGCATTGGTAACCGACCTTTCGAGGCTTGACTGGACAGATGTTGCGGAGCGGCAGCCGGTCGAGTTTCTGACTGACATACAACCAATAATAGAAAGGAACGATATCGAACTGTTTGTTATAATGGGCCTTGCGAGAAAAGGCCTGTGCAACATCTATCCACATCCAGAAATGAGATTGTCCTGTTCAACAAATGAACTTAGAAAACAGAGGCATTGCAAAGTGAATCCTTTCAGGGCCCGTGCATTAATTGCACAGCATTGAGAGTTGACCTGGATGATTTTCCTCTAATTATTATCATCTATTTCCACTCTCCATCTCTCCCGATAGTACGTACAACTAAGCCTTGTATTAGAAATGGCGAGATGTCACGGAGAAAATGAAGAGTATACTCGTGAAGCAAGGGCACATGCTTACCTAAGTACCATAATGTTGTTGTGCTTGTAAGCATACTCAGCCCTGGGGAGCAGACCATTTGGTCAATACCCAGCAAAGGTGTTTTTTTCAAACATTGGAAGGGAGGATCAACTGCGACTTTCGGACACTGTATTGGGTAGTAAAACAGATTGAAACAAAACCAAACATAGGTCCATCAGGTGCCATGCCAGGTTTCGAAATGTTCACTTCTATTACCAACGAATTGACAGCAGCCAGTGGTGGTTTTGGAGGGTGCGGGACCGAAAAAGTTTGCGGGGCCCTATGACGTCATGCACTGCAATGCAGGTCAGGCACTATCGTCCTGCGGAAGTTCCGGAGATATTGTATTCCTTCCAGTGGGTCCAGTTTCAAGTTATCACTTACTCCCACCAGAGTAACATGGGCAGTTAAACACATACTATTTGTTTAAGCATTTGAAAGCGGAGCCCCCTTGAGGTGTGAGGCCTCGGACCATGGCCATGTCGGCCTCCCCCTAAAACCTAAAAACCCTCACTGACAGAAGTTCCTTCATCTGAACAGCAAGACTCAGGCAGACACGCAAGCAGTCATGAACTACATAGTATAGAACTCATTAAACATAAAGTGCTTTAATGGCGCTGGCCTGGATCGAAACCAGGATCTCCCACTCCCTATTAACGAGAAGTACTTTAAGGAAAATAATAGCAATAAAAGGTTGAACGTTTAAGATCGAAGCATATATGAAATTAAAACTCAAACGAAATATTTTTTTTAACATTTGTTAGAACTAGCAGCCCTGGACTTTAAAACCCTTTTGCTTATCCACCTTGTGAACAGAGAGTGGTCAACAGGATCGCTTTCACCTTCCATCATCGTCTTTCGGTAGTTGCATACGTGTCAATATCACAAGAAGGGTGGTTTCCCTTACTGTTCACTCAATCCAGAGTGGAGGGCGGGGGCAATAAGCCCGAGGCTATATCATTACTAATATCTCAGTGAAAATTTATTAGGTAGGAATGAAATTTGGCAGATACGTCGATTCATCTTTTAGCTAAATAAAACAAGTTTTTAAAATTTGAAGTGATGACGTCAAAAGGTCGCAAGTTGACAACTGCCAAAACACTAATTGAAAATCTATTGATAAAATAGAGTTGAGAAGCAAAAAAAGAAGAATGGCCTTAATTTTCATGTTCAATTAATAATATACATAGAATAGAGTGCAGGGAGCCAATATACAAGCAATTTACCTGTTTTGTGATTAAAAACGTGTTTATTGTAAGTCATTTTATGTACCTTGTTTAACAAGGAGCGTAGCTGCGAGTGGGAACACGGGGAGGCATTGCCCCTCTAACGGTAAAGGGTTTTAGAGGCGTTGCCCACTCGAGGAAAAATCTGAGCGAGTATTTGTGTCAAAGTCAGTGTCCGATTCTTATTTGCCTTCTGGCAATTGACATTTATTCGACTCTGTATTCGATTACAGGTGTATTTTTCTATCAGTTGACCCTTGCGAAATACAAGTTGTTACAAAACACGTGAACTGTGCCCCCTGTAAAATGCTTCCAGCTAAGACCTGCCAGGTTTACTCCATCATTTCAGAACCGTCCCTGGAACTGTGCTAGACCCTGGCTCGGTTCCAGTAGCCGGTTTACACTTCAGAAGTAGAGTATAAATGGAATGGTGCTCACTCAAGTGAATCATGCGCTGAAGCAAAAGAAATGCATCATCGTTGTACACAATATAGCTCTACTTGTTTGGTCTGCCCTCTTTCTCTTGTTCATAGTGACAATTACTCGTTGTAGACGTTGTTTGTTCCAAAAATCTAGGGTTTTCTGTTCACTTGATAACTTGATTTACAATTGTCAGCGTTCATGAGTCGAGAGACATAATTAGTTAATAGGTTTGTCAGATTTCTTTCGAGTTTTTGAGAGCTGCATTAATAGCCTGTGGTGTGATCAAATAGAAAACACTGTTATAATTCAGCCTATAATAGGAGTTAACGTTCTGAAGTTTGGAGCGCGATCGTTAAGTTGTAAACAGTGCATATCCAAAGAAAATTAAAAATGGGGCGAAATGAGGCGTCTGCCATGTTACTTTAGCCCCTGTACGACAATAGCAGGCCCTACACAAGGCATGCACATTGAAAAACGGCGAAGCCTTGCACATTTTAGGAAAAGAAGCAAGGTTCAAATTCAGACCCTTTGAACTAGTTCAACTGATTTTGCCAGCGAGAAGTCATAAGATGGTCAATTCGAGCATTGCTCGTTTAGCAAGATCAAACTACTGAAGTTTTAAAACATTCTTTAAGTATTTAAAATAATCATGAATACTTTACAAATGTGGAGGCAATGTCGAAAACCTCTTTACAACCGCTTTGCTTCTAATTTGTCTTAGCAAACCACTGTAGCATGCAACGAGAAGAGAGGCCTAGCGAGAAGAGAACGCTGGTTATGCTTATGTGTCACTAAAGTACAAAAAGTGTAGGTTGGTTACATTGGAGAAGGGACGACGTGGCTTTGATATTTAGATGAACAAGTCTTCATAACTGTGTTTCTGATGTTTATTGAGCGCTGTTTATGTAAATCGTATTTAGCCCAAGGTCCATCAGGCGGAATCATCACTATTGCAGACCATAAAATCCCATCAGTTCAAATATATTATCGTCTAGCTTTATTTGGCATTTCAATATCGATGAACTTAATGGCAAATTGCATATCAGCCGGGAGAGAAAGTACTACTTGCACAAAAGAAATGACAATGAAGAAAAACGTAATGCTAAAACTTCAGTATAGAACATTTTCGGTTGACAATTGCTGATTCAATGTCAGCCTGATGGCAAAGAGTAAAGGCCTGTCGCGTCATTCCGGAGCTTGCAAAATTTGCCAGAAAATCCTTCTCACTCTCCGCTTTTGGTTTAGTTTCTTAGCTAAGAGAGAACACAAATAAAATACTGATTTTCTATATTTTGTTTCCCAGAGTCGTATTTACCGCCACTTTCATTTTGCACACCTGCTTAAGTTACAGCTTTTAGTCCAGTGTTAAACAATATACCACCAATGAAAACAACTGGGCCCAGAACAGCACCAAGTGGGGAGGCTGAAGGGACCTCCATCCGCTAAAATTTCCAAATTCCAACTATTTTCAACTATCAATTTTTTTGTAGGTAAAACTAATATTGGTAAACCTTAGTAGAGTACCAACGACCCAGCTCCAGGCTTCACTTGGCACCCCTCATTGTAGCACCCCTCTTGTAGTACTGAATTGGGCCTCAATACGCGAGCATTGGCTGACTGTAAAAATCTGCATTTACATTTTACAACAATATACCTCTTATGACCTATATCATGTTCAAACCAAACTCAATGTGAAGAAATGTGAAAAAATACAAGCCAGTATAAGAATAACAGCACGTCCTCCTCCTTCTGATCCGCCACCTGGATTCTTTTTATCTGAAAGGTGAATATTAAAGCCAATTACTAACAGCATGCAGCAGGTAAATCGTTTACTCATCAAAGCGTTTCTCATTCGGAAGAGCAATTGCGGCCAGTATCAGTGTTTAAGAAGTGCAAAGGAGGCACTTTGTATATTTGTGTTTAGAAAGTGTGAAGACGGCTATTGTCAGCGTAGTTGTAAAACAATGTAGGCCAGTGATAGTGTTTTGGCAATTTAACGGAGGCCACTGTTACTGTTTATCAACAGCAACAGTAAAGTGCAATGGACCACAATGATTCCGGTTTGGAAGTGCAACAGAAGCCGCTTTTTATGTACTAGAAGTGCAACAGACGTCCATGTTGTTGTTTCAGAAATACATGTGACGCCAGTATAGGTGTATTGGAAGCGTATAGTATGGTGCATAGTATGGTGTATAGCAGGGTGCTTAGTATAGCGTATAGTATGGTGTGCAGTATGGTGCACAGTACAGTGTACAGTACGGTTTACAGTACGGTGTACAGTACGGTGTACAGTACGGTGTACAGTACGGTGTACAGTAAGGTGTATAGTATGGTGGTTAATATGTTGTATAGTATGGAGTAAAGAATATTGTATAGTATGGTGTATAGCATGGTTTATAGCATGGTGTATAGTATGGCGTAAAGTATGGTGTATAATATGGTGTATCGTTTTTAGTGTGGTGTATATTAGGGTGTACAGTATGATGCATGGTGTATATTAAGGTGTACAATATGATGTATGGTGTATATTAGGGTGTACAGTATGGTGTATGGTGTATATTAGGGTGTACAGTATGGTGCATGGTGTATATTAGGGTGTACAGTATGGTGTATGGTGTATAGTAAGGTGTACAGTATGGTGAACAGTATGGTGTACAGTATGATGTATGGTGTACAGTAATTTGTACAGTTTGGTATACAGTAAGGTTTACAGTATGGTGTACATGCTCTAATGATGCTTAAAATGTGCCATGGTACACCATTGGTGCGTCACTAGTATTTCGGAAGGCGCACACAGAAAAATGTCATCATATAGTAAGGGCCGGGGAGGACTTTAAAGTATTTAAGAAGAAAGGGAGAGGGGAGTCTATGATAGTACTTTGAAAGTTCAAAGAGGCTTGGTTGACAGTGCATAAAATGTGAAAGCGGGCAATGATAAAGCTTTGTTTAAAAGAGAAAGTTGCTCGTTGAAACAAATTGTTGTCATATACTCGATTACAATAGGCAATAAGATATAGAGCACATAGTTTTAAACCAAAGCTCTACGTCTTTTACCTTAACATCTGTTTGTTATGAATTGGCCGATTTCTCCAAAGTTCTGAACCTGAAACAGAATCCTTGCTACTGTCAGACTGGCATTTTAAAGTTGTGAATTGACAGTAACAATTGTATCAGTTATTTATAATCAACTAATGATCAGCTGATTAACAACTTAGATAATCAATGTGCTGATGACTACGAATACATGAAAACACACTTTAGAGAATTATAACGACAATGAAACTCCTTTTATTAGTTCTTGTAAAAATCATTTGCATACATTATAGTTATAACTACGTAAGGGGTTTTAAATAAATTGAGTATTTAATCGTAACGCCATAAATATTTAAAGTAAATTGCAACTTCGATAAAATGTTTGCCCTCGCTCCATTCTTCTTGTTGATGAAGATACGTAAAATTTTAATAAAAGATATATTGAACAAACGTACAGATATGCCATATAAAACAAAAAAATGTGTGTGGTTATGTCATTGTGCCTTTGTATATCATCCCACCTATTACATTCTTTGTGTAAATGTCACATCATTAGTACTCCCAGTCTTCCCACTTGATCAAACCGCTTACTTGTATTTCATTAAGCTATTTTCATGGTCATGCTACTTTGCTATTGTTATTTATCTTGTGTAAATCGTCTTGCATGCAACTTAACATACGTGGCAAACATTCCTGAAGGTGATTCCTACATCCAAAGCTTCACAAAAATTAGTATACGATCGATTTCTAGTGCTTACTTTATTTGTCGTGGTGTTTCGTTTAAAAGTTTTGCCCTCGGTTTTTATATTTATACTAGAAGGCCCGCGACATAATTGCTATTGTTTTTCATCTTGTGTAAATCGTCTTGCATGCAACTTAACATACGTGGCAAACATTCCTGAAGGTGATGTATGCTACATCGAAAGCTTCACAAAAATTAGTATACGATCAATTTCTAGTGCTTACTTTACTTGTCGTGGTGCTTCGTTTAAAAGTTTTGCCCTCGGTTTTTATATTTATACTGGAAGGCCTGCGACATAATGTAGATGCACTGATATTTCTTGCCCGAAGGTGTATTGTAATGAAATGAGAGTAAAAAGGGAGATTAACCTGCATGGTACCAAAACAAAACCTCACAAATGACGTCATTTTTGTGAATTATGGTAAATAATTAATAAAAAGCTTAATTAATCAAAACTTTCTCTTTCTTCTTTTCTCGTTTCTTAATCAGCATGGTACGAAATCACTTCATGGAAATTTTCATGATCCTAAGACTTAAAACGGCGGAGCTATACCTAAATTTACGAAATGAGTTAGAGAATTATAAGTTTAGAAGTAGAAGCAGATTCACACCTGGATTATCTATTGCTAGCATAAAAATATTTCTATCATAACATGCCTTATCAACTGGGAAATATTAATTGCAGTTTTAATATTTTCTGTACTACCTGTTGCAGATTTAAACGGTCGTTATTCGTACATCGAATGAGTACAGTATTTGTCATGTACGGACGGGGTTTTTTGATTGCCCCTATCATTTACAAAACACATTGCTTTCCTTTTAAAGAATTACGGAATCACTACTTCAGTTCTCAATTTGTAAACGAAAACGAAGTGTTACAATAGCTTGATGCATACCAGTTCGATTAGAGAAATGAAATGCTACATTTTTCAGTATTAATAAAACGGGAGTGAGAGGAAACATATGAAACCAAGTGAATGGCTCTGAGGCATTATTAAAAGAGAGGCTTGTTTCAAAATGAGATTATAGGACCTGGATTTTATTCTCGATTAATTTTAAATTCAACATTATAATCAACAGCGAATGTCATGGACGGAGGATTTATAATGATCGTTATGAAATGTGGGAGGGATGATAAACTTAGCCGTTGCCTTTTCCGGCGCAACTGTGTGAGATGTAGGGATGGCAAACTATTAAACAGCACTGTAAGCTTACCATTCTATTCAGATTTTTATTTTGAAATTATATTTACTGGTGTTTAACCAGACTAGGGAGAGTCATAACCCGATAATTTGGTCCTCTTTATCTTTATTCATATTTCGCTTAACCAGAAGCATTACTTTTCCAATTACGTTCATGTGGTTTAACTCACTGGTAGACAAATTTCCGATCTCTTTAAAAGAACTTCGGAAGCGACGTTCTCCAACGTATAGATATTGCAAAGTTTTTTTGCCTTGTATAATAGATTGTAAACCCAGCTATAATGAAATTTTCTAGCTCTTCCTTAGAAGATGCTAATACCATAACCGCACGAGCTGGTGATATCGAGGGCTGTATCCCTACCTCTCTCAGTTAGGCAAAATAGCTCTTTTGGGGGCATTAGGCACATGATTAAATGATGGGCATAGGATGAATAAACTCACGTTTTGGAAATGAGCTTTGAAGATTCCGTTTACGGATGCGGTCGCTCCGGTTAAAGGTACACTGGCTTTATGAAGTCACCAGGCGGCTAATTTCCAATCAAAGTGTTTCGCCTCCATAAGCAATTACACGCACGGAAGCCGGAGGCGCCTCCGAGGAGGCCTCCAACCAGTGTGCCCATCTTTAGATTCCAAATATACATTACTTTAAAAAAATTTCATCATCGTATGTGACAAAGTATACTTTTGCGATGTTTTTTGCGTTGTTCTTTGCAGTATTCTTTGTGTTGTTCTTTGCGGTATTCTTCGCGTTGTTCTTTGCGGTATTCTTTGTGTTGTTCTTTGCGTTGTTCTTTGCGCTATTCAAAGCAGAGATTATGAAACTATGTTCTATAATCTATGTTCTAAGCGATGTTTTTAGCGATACTCTATGCGCTGTTCCTATCGATGTTCTTTGCGATGTTGTCAGCTTAAAAGTCAATAATCAAACACCCACCGGCAAAATTATATTTATAATTTTTCGTGAAGTTTCAACGTTTCAGCACAAAAATGTATTAGCACCCTCCTGAAAGAAAGTAGCCAATATGGTAAGAGGTAGGGGTAAGGGGTTACCATGATAAATAAGTAAAATACATCATGGTTTTCACAGAGGTACATGCGCTAATATTACCACTGCGAGGGCCCACCGTTAACGGAGACATTTTGTATACAATTTATAGATGAAATACCTTTCGGTTTGATAGTGTACAAGGTTTCCATTCCACCACCAATATGATCATTGACATGACAATGGAGTAACCAGGTTCCTGGATTAGACGCTTTCATCTCAAGTGTGGCGTAAATACCTGGGAATAAGTCGTACACGTCTTCTCGATGCTTTGAATCTGTTCTCTGTTGAGTATATGGAGAGGCAGGGGATTAATGACTCGGAAGAAGCTTAAACGTGCAAATGTTTAAACAAGTGGGGATAGGAAAAAGCAAGGACGAGCTTAAAGTTGTCGAAAGTTGAAAATGATAGACCGAGTGTCTGACGTATCTTCAAAGAACGAAGGAGGTTCACTGTTAACGGCGTCTTGAATAAGCCTCCATAAGGTAAAATGAAACATTTGGGGCAAACGGCAAAAAACGGAATAAAGAACTAAAAACACTCAGGGACAGAATTGTTGGCGTTTTCTATGGAAGTACCACACTATTATGAGAAGACAATACAGAAATTTTTGGAGTAACCGCACAACAAAACTATATAACAAGACCTCCCTGTTCCTTGTGCGCCGTACTCCACCCCTTCCTTGAGAATGCTAAGCCTTACTCAGACTTCTAGAAGGCCCGCAAATCTATATCTTCCCTGACATATCATGGGCGACTAGGCCAATCGTCTTCAAACTTTCCAACATCCCCTCGAGTCAGCAGTATTTTCAAGTATAAGGAGAAACTTTGCTGCTATTGGTGTCATAATTACCCATTATGAAGTGTGACCCATACAAAATACCATGTCCACAAGCAAAAAACTCGTAGAATAAGCGTCGGTTATTTTGTACAAATCAATTAAATTTCACGTAAATTAGCTCTCCGGACTCAGTTTTATGTTTATCATCTTCAGCTTAAAAATTAAGCTAATATCCAAGTTTTCGATTGCCAACGATATTCCCTAAACATCTTGAATCTTCCACGAAAAGTTTCTACCACCAAGAGATGTTGATGATTTATTTACGTATTTGAGGTTTAAAAAGGGATTGGGTTCGAGAAGCCATGAATAAGGATCTGTAAAACGTGTCAACAAAGCATTGTAGTTATACTGATACTGACGTCCGCGCAGTCAAAAAGTTCCGGTTACAAAATGTTCTCCGTCCACACTGGTACAAAAAAGTTCCGTTTTCAAATTGTTTCACTCTGGAAAGCGTTTTCAAAAAGTTTCGTTTGCGTGCAACTTTTTGTTACGGATACGAGTGGTGTAGTATGGACGGGAGGCGTAACCGAAACAATAACGTTCCGTTTTCAAATTTATCCGGCCTAGTGTGGACGCAGAACATTTTATCCAGCTCTAGTGTGGACGGAGAACATTTGTTTCGTTTCCACACCTAAAGTTGCGTTTTCAAATTTAGCCGGCTTAGTGTGGACGAGGCCTAACCCTCGTTCAATTCTTGTCACTCAAAGGAATTCTTCTCGTGAAACTGTCGGGCAACCCTTTTCTATATTTAACGTCTGTTTTTTGTTGATACGAACCTTTCAGGCATCTCTTGGAGTTCCTGCATGCAAACAATTCTTCGGATCTGATCAATGCGAATATAAAAACCAAAAATAGACTCAGAACGGCTTGAATTGGCAGTTCATTTCGAATAGAGTCCGAATATCATTCCCATCTTCATACATGCAGAATCTGGGAGATGAATTGGGTATCCGATTTGACCAACATCACGATATCAGTAGAAGCAGACACCAACTGCAGCTCGAGTCAGGAATGTGATGTTGTGGAGAAGCTCATTTCCTGCTAAGACATATCACGGGCGTTAGAAAGGCCAGTTTCTTTCCACGCCCCTTGCATCCTTCCTCAGTACCAAATATTCCATTGGCTCTGTCTGCCTCACAAACCTTCTACAAACTACGCTAACATACCTCCACAGCCTGAAGATGGGAGAAGTATCTCTCGAAACGTAGCTACGAAGAAGACTACGACTAAAGACATGACAAATATCTACCATCAATAGCAACAACTGAGCCGACAAACGTCAGAATATTTATCCTCCACATGTATCTATTACTGACCTAACTAACCTTCAAACCTATCTATTACTGCTACAAAAAGTTCCACATTACTCGGAATACCCGCTCTTGGAATATCTGATCGTACATAAAAGGCTCGCGAGATCGAGGATCGCTTGCTCCTGTTCGATACCATGTTTGAAGGTGAGACCCCCTTTTTAAAGCTTCTTGCTACGTGGGAGAATGGCAGGTCATCTACATTTAAGAGATAATGATAGATAGATCAGAGCAGACCATATTTACTCAACTGAACAACTAAGGAAGTGCAGATAAATAGATTGTTTGTATATAAAAATATGATATGACTAATACTATTGAAATTCATACGGATCAATACTCTATAAATGCACGTTCTGGTGAAAATGATCCTGGGGCTGATTTCCTATCAGCGCCAAAGCAATCACGGTTCTCATAAAATGTTATATTTTCCAGGATTTTATAGCACGTGCTACATTACTAATACCAGTGGCTTGTAATCACGAAGCGTTAAATTTGTTAGTGGTTGTGACATTTGAAATTCCTGGCTTAACTTTTGCACTATTTAACAGATTATCTGAGATGTCGTAGGAGTTTAAACTCCTCACCAAGGCTCGAAAACAACAGTTGCACTTCCAGCTCCTACCAATCATGCCTTTTAAGAAAAGAATCTTACACAAAAAATTATTATGGGGATATAATAAACCACGAGCGTAGCCAGCCATCAAAATGGTTGGAACAAAAGTTGATCAATAAACAACACTCTATTTTGAAATGATTAAACCTTGTAAAGTTGTAGCCACATTTATTACTAACGCAGAGGTAATCTCAACAAAACCATGTTATAGTTCCTTATATTCACTTCCAAACCAATTTGCCCTTTCAAATAAGAAAAGGTTACGTCATCTTAACATGATTCATGCCTACAATTACCGGAAACGTTTCATGGCAAGTCAAACTTTCGGATTTCGAAAAATTAAGCGATTAAACCACTGTAGACAAACCGTCTTAATCTTCACTTACATGCATGAACGTGTGTCCATGAAAATGTACTGTGTGCATATCCACTTCACCTCCTAGCCCCATCAAATACCAATTGACGTCTTCACCTTCAGTCATGGTTAAGTATCTTGAATTTCCATATATAAACCCATTGATCACATGCATTTTGTTGCCCTCCTTGAAGTCTTCGTCCTCTTTCTTAACTGTAGCGCTATTCCCAATGAACGTCTTTATATTATCATCGATATACCAGCTCTCATTTTCATCCAACACCGTAAAGTACAGTGCAAAAGCTCGATTACTATCCTTGCGTTTTCCCTTGTCATCCAGAGTACCCTAAAAATAAATCAAGCACAGCCTTTTCTATTTAAAGGATAGGGGTACTTTTTTAAAAAGCTCTCGATGTAATCGAGGCGATAGGGTGACATAAGAGGGTTGACAAAAGAGGGGAGAGACGAGAGAGCTGCGACAAGAAGGCTGCGAAGAGACGACTGGGACGAGACGGCATAGACGAGAGGGGTCAAACGATAGTCTGGAGGAACGGACTAAGAACAGTAGATGCGCGACTAGAGGAGATCAGAGAGACAAGAGTCGCAAATGAAGACGCAAGTGGTCGCTAGGTAAGAGACAGAGGACAGCAGAGAGATAAGTGGAGAGATGAGTTGAAAAGTGAGTCGAGAGTGAGAAGGGTGAGAGGAGCAATGTATTCTTTAACGGGGTCGCTTAGCTTGTTGATATTAGGAAGAAGAAACTTATGTATGGGGCAAAGTTCAAAAACGCTGCCGTATTACACTTTAACAATATTTCTTTGTTGCTGAATGTGACATCGATTGAAGAAACCGTAGGCAGGATTACCATGAATCCCAGGTAATAACTATGAGTTTAAAATTCCAGAATTTTTCCATTAAACTCATTAAAGAGTAATCGTAAAATAGAAGTATAATAACTATGAATCTATTCAGTTGCTTATATCATCTACAGTAATTTATACCTTAGTGTTAAATTAAAACTACCAACACATTTGTGAAGCCTGAAAACATTGCACAGTTGATATAGTTAAATACTCATAGCCAAATCGTAAGTTGAATAGAACAGCAGTGCCGTGCATCAGTTACAATGCGGAGGGAAAGTGTCACGACGTCACAATTTTGAAAATGTTTGAATCATGAAACAATACTCAATTTTCACGTTGCCCTATTAGTAAAAACGTCAATGATCATAATTTAGAGTGATGCCCTTTCCAAACACCGACATATCAGTTTTCAAAGTCTTAACTCTCTCTACCAAAATCGTTTTATTTTACGATGGTTCCTAGCTTAAGGATCCAAGTAATATTTGGGATAGATTTTTGAGGTTCAAACGCCTCTACTTTAAACACTATTTACACTGCAGGCTGGTCTGGTATCTTGGGAAACAGCCTACTCCAGGGTTGTCTTTATGCATCTTCAGTCAAATCGTACTATTTCTAAAACTTTTGATTTATGACGTCATCACTTTCCATCGGCATTTGATCGCTTAACAGACATAGCGCATCTTTTCCACTTTTCATCAGCGACCCAAGTTTTGTCAACGTTTTCTCGTCCTCAATTTGGTATACAAAAAGTACTCATTGGACGAAAATTTTAATGAAACTAGAAAAAACCGGTACGCAATCTCAAGCAAGGATCATTGCCGCTCCTTTGTATCGCTACATCGTGTTTGCAGCAAGGTCGGTGGGTAATTTTGCCAAAATTCTTTTCTCCATGGCAGGAAGAAAATCAAATAATTACCAAGTATGATCAACGTTTTAACGTCGTGAAAAGATCATGCCAGATTTGACCTTTTCCTCAGATTATAGCAGACCGGAAGCCCATCAAAATATGTAAAATTTTTATTCAAGTAAGTTATAGCGAAGTAAACTCTTGCCTTCTTGTTTTTCGAACTATTCGGGGGGGGGGGAGGGGGGAGGGGCGTTTAACATATAACTTAAGTCTGCTCCAGACCTTTTTAAAGCAGGCAAGCGCGAACAGCGTCAGTATTTGACGATTTAGCAAGTGTCACAAGTCTCACCTATAAACAGCCTAACCCATACCAATCCATGTGCTATAACTAACTGAACAAAAGATCAGGGGTTTTTTATAAATCTATTCAAGACCAATCGAAACTTTCTGTTCCAAAATTCCCTCATTTAACAATGCGATTGGTTAACTGATTGTGTTTGACCTATATGCTGGAAATGTGTGTTTGAACCACCTCCTTCTTTCATGTTCTGATTTTCACGGCCCCATGAGAGATAAAAATCCTTCTGCTAAACTGCAGTATTAGCTACTTCGTATCCACTTTCTCTACATGTTCCGGCCACATAACTGTCATCTTGGGATGGCTTGCTTCCATTCTCACTTGCCTCAACTTATTTTTGTTGTCCTAGGAGAAGCAAACTCAAATATCTTACCTTAATGTATATCTTTTTACAACATTAATTTGTCCATCCACAAGTGGGAAGATATAAAGAGGATGCTCTTGACTAGGCCACCTCAGCTACGAACATGAAACTGATCTAGAGTGACATGCGTTCCTAGAATAAAACACGTACTTCATCTGATTTACCGTATCCTTGTCATTAAATAAACTGTCACCGAAAAGAACGTCCCCTCATATAAGCGCCTCCAAGCTCAAGGCACGCCCGTTAAGTTTATTCATTTAAATAAGCGCTCATAAAGTATATTTCTAGAAATAATGCAACACGCTAATAAAATACCTTTCTACAAATGATCAATGGTCCAACCAGACCACTATTTGTGTCTTTAACTGGATCCAATGAAGAGTAGTAAGCCCACGTTAAGCACGCCGAGTCTTTTGGGCCTGGTGCAGCCCGAGCTGGCACATTCCATGTATATGTTCTTGTTTTTCCAGGAGCAACACCTGGCGAAGGATCACTTCCAACATAAGAAGACCCTTCATCGGTTTTTCTAAAAATGATATAGTGTATTACAGACCAGGTCACGAATAGCATACTGTATTGCTGTGGTCTCTTTATCTACATACAGCACTGCACCGAATGGCTAATGCTAACTACCGCTACTTCTACTACTACTAATACAACTACTATTATTACTTCTACTACTACTACTACTACTACTACTACTACTACCGCTACTGCTGCTACTACTACTACTACTACTACTACTACTACTACTACTACTACTACCGCTATTACTTCTACTACTACTACTACTACTATCACTACTGCTACTATTACTACTACTACTATTACTACGACCACTACTGCTACTACTACTACTGCTACTACTACTACTACTACTAATACTACTACCACTACTACTACCACTACTACTACTACTACTACTACTACTACTACTACTACTACTACTACTATCGCTATTACTTCTACT